>MINK01171910.1:0-38548 GCA_001735545.1 Phormia regina
TTTTCAGTACTTATTTATAACCGATAATGTAACTAGATACTATTCACTGGGATAATAATGACTTCTACAATTCTTTGAAATTAAATTAATTAAAGTTATTGAATATCTTCAAAGTAATTAGTTCTTATAAAGACAATAACTTTCCGAAATGCCTACCAGTAATAATATATAGTAAGTTGTTGCCTCTAATGACATCGCCGTGTTAAAATAATGAGTTATTCATCTAATGTGTATGTAGTGAAGAGCCATCTCTTCTTAACTCATTACATGACAAGCAAAGTTTTTGCTGAGATATAGACAAATAACTTAGATTCCATCACAAATTTTCAAACAAATTTTAAAAATCGTGATTTTTATTGAAAAGGAAATTTTTAAAATTATACTAGGAAACCATAAAATATGCAGCACTAATACTATCAAACATTGAAAATATCATAAATTTCATTTGAATAACTTGAATTGATTAATCACTCGAATTGATTCTAAATGCATTCGAATCACTTGATATGTATGCAAGGGATTTCAATATGCCATCAAAAAAAAAAATAATAATAATAATAATAATAATAATAATAATAATATGTATTTGAAGGCCTAAAGTTAAAATTTGTTGATAATTGCCCATATATCCTTAAGTCTTGTAATGAAGGGTATACAAACGGACGTTGACGGGACATTACCAGGAAATTTTAAAATTCTAAAAAGGTATTTTTACCCAAAAATATATTTAATAATGTTTGACACCCTTTACCCCCAATGAAAAACCTATCATATGAAGATATGTACCAAAACTAAAAATATGAAATAGTTTCTGTAAGGCCCATCAATAGTGCAGCCAAATATATATTCTACATTCGTATACATTCCCCGGAAAAAATAATAATTATCTTTTTTCTTATATTCTCCTGCAAGTACTCTCAACACAACCGCTTTCATATTATGTCATAAAATTTATTTACAAGTACAAATAAAAGATAAAGTAAAATATTTATTTATGACAAATTATTTAATTCAAAAGTAAAGTCAAGTACATGTCTACGGTATCTTATATCAATGGCAACGGATTAACACTTTAATTTATTATCTTATCAACAATAAATGTTTATATACAATTTAATTAAATTAAATCCAATTTTGTTTAATTATAATTGAGTATAAATTCAAGTACTAGTGAACAAAAAATGTTTTTTTTATTATTTTAAAATGTTTCAGATTTTTAATAATACGAAATCACTAGGGGTATTTAAACGTCACATAAAATTAAGTGAATGTGACATTTGAAAAAAAAGCTAGATTTATAGCTTTTATTTCTAGGAATTTCTCAACATTAATTGAACAAAAACAAATTGTAAAAATTATACAGATAAGTTTTATAGACAAAATTTTGCTTTTAGAAAAGAGTTCAAATAACATTATTTTAATAATTGAAAAATAATGTAAAATGTAGAACTCTTTTCAAAGTACTCACTTAAAAACACATTTAAGTTGAATATACGATAAAGAACTAATCTAACCAAATAAAGCACAAAACTCTTTAAAACATTTTGGCTGCTTTATAAAAATGAAGTGACTAGATTTCAATCCCCCAGCAGTCAGTACATTTTACCTATAAATACCAACTTCATTAAAGCTTTTGTAAAGAGTGCAAAATACACATATGTATATGTATAAGAACCATCTGTTTATGTTTGTATGTGTCTGTATCTGTTTGTGATGTTGGTTAATCGAGATATCAAAACCGGGCGATCTTTAATGTTAGATTTTTTTGTCTATTTTCTTTTAAAATACATACATGTTCCATTTTTGTATAGTGTGGGTGGTATGGGTGTATTGACATTGTCAGCAGTTTGATTTAAGGGGTATTGTTGTTGTACAAAAAACTAACACATACTAATATACATATGTATGTGTGTTTTTCTGTGCAGGTGCTTAATTTCACTAGAGTTTAATTTGCTTGTTTTGTTGTTTGTTGTTCTATTGTAGCTACAATATTTTTTTGTTTTTTTGCTTTTGTTGTACTTAGTTTGTTGTTGACAAACTACACATTTTGGCAAATTCTTCATCAACTGATAAGAAGTAGGAGGTGTTTGTTTTTATGTTCGTTTTGTTCAATTATTCATGAAAAATAGAAATTAGTCAAAAAGTGTTTTACAGAAATGTAAAGAAATGCATTCATTTCTTAACTGATATAACATTTATATTGTTTTTAAATAATTATTATTTTGATGATATTTTTGGTAGAAAATTTCAGATTAGTAACAAAAACCAAAGGCACCTATATAACGTAAAAAACAAAAATTAAAACATTAAGTAGTTCGAGAGATTAAAAGTCCAACTAGACAATAGTGTACTTCGTCAAAATTTGTGAAAGTATATTACATGAGACCTGTGTTCAATTGTGAACCGATACCTGTTTATGTTGATATTAAGTTTCTGATGGGATGGCGGTCTTGGATGATGGTCTTGTATGTGAAATTTTCATAAAATTTCTTGATGGCAAGAAAGGTTTATATGGGAGCTATGATCATCGACCTTCACGAATTTATTTTTATTATATAACTCTTTTTTTATTATATAACTGTTTTTGTGCCAAATTTCATTTAATTATTGCTTTAATAACGATGGTTAAACGTTTTTCCCATAGGAAATTTGTATTTAAATTTTTATCAAAATATCTTCCTACCTACGTTCTGCTTTTTAAACAGCTGTGCGTCAGACGGACCTACATATTTAAATAGTCTCAGGAAGTGATTTTGAGATGGAGTTCCAAAGTTTTTTATGTGCTTATTAAACCTCTTATAATGGTGTAGGATACACAAAATATGATGATTTAAATTTCATAAAAAAATAACTAGTACAAATAAAAAAAGCTTTGTAATTAAGCTGAATTTTAAATTTCTACCACATCGGGAGCTTTAAAAAGCTCTGGAAAGTAAAAATGCTTAGAAATGACATATAAATCCGCTTATTTCCGCTCCCTAAAAGATATTTTTAAATTCGGCTTCATAAGGAATTATAGAATGCAAAGTTGCATATGCAAGCCAAATTTTAATTTTCTACGTCGTCTGCGAGCTTTAAAAAGCTCTAGAAAGGGATCTATATCACTAAATTTAGATTTTGGTCTTCATACACGTGTTGGAATCTGTTCCAATTCCCTCCAAATTTTACAACACAGAGAGGAAATTTCAGGAAAACATCACAACAGCAGCGACTTGCTATTAGAGAACACGTCGAAAAATCACATTTCCCTATAGAATACGCAGCATTAGCAGATGAAGGTTTAAGAATCGAACAGATGATCTGCAAAAGAAAAACTTAAGCACAGGAGTAGGTTAGCTAGTTGTGATCGACTGCACCATATTTCCATCCGAAGAAGACCCAATCCCTGGATAAATTGATTCCATTTACAGCATAGGAATACACCAATGCTTTCTGTACCATAATGGCGACGGATCACAATATTGATGGTCTGTGCGGTATAACATTTTTTTTGTGCTTAACTGCAGTTGCTGTTAAGTGTAAAATCTTCAAATCTACACTTCACCATCTGTACCAATAAGATAAAGCTCCAGATTAGTGTTGCTGTTAGTGGAGTTTAGATTCCGACAGTGAACAAGATTCGTGTACAACTTGTTTATGGTCCTTCGCATCGGATTTGACAAAAAAATTTAATTGGTCAGTATCTCCTAACTACTATGTAGTTATAGAGGAGAAGTCCCAACCAATTTTTTTGGAAATAAATCTGCATCTTCTGATCAGTTGGTTGGATTTACATGAAATTTGGTATAGGCGCAGCAGAGGAGTCTACAATGTTAAGTTTGAATGGGGGGACACAACAAACCAATCAGTGGCGGAGCTAAGGCTCAAATTGTGGACTGACATACAAAAATTTTAATCGATTGCCAAATATTTTTATCTCGTCTGATTTCAAATATTTTTATATATTGTTGTAGGATCTGGTAGAATCTACAAAAACACATAAAGATTTTTTCACTTTTTTAAAAAATAACTTCACAGAGATGACTTTAAGATAAAAATCAAGCCCAATAACTCAAGTGGTCAAGGTAAACACCCACCCGAATTTGATGGATTTTATATGAAAGTTTTGAGTTTAGACTATATTTTCTCAAATCCCAAAACACGAATCAACTAGCGGAATATATTTTAAGAATTTTCAATATGTTGTTAAAACTTTAAAAAGAACATCTATAAAAGATAATGATTTCAATCTTAAAAGAGTTTGTAACCTCTAAAAAATTAAGATCAATTTAGGTGATTTTTAAATATCGAGTGTTAAATGAGTCAAAGAAAAACTTCTTGTGGTTAAAAAGACACTTAAAGTGGAATAAGTTTCGTTTTAATTTAAGAAAAAATATTAAATAGAATTATTATGCTGCGTAATGTTGTAGCATTTTGCATTATTTCTAGAATATAGTTTAATTATATCGCAATCAAAAATTATAAAAACAAATAAATAAATAATAATTCAATTGAAAATATTAAAAATGCAACTAATAGGGGAAAATAAATTTATATCTTTCTGTGGCGTCGTTGCACTTTATATTTTCTATAGAAATTAAAAACAAACAAATAAATAAAAAAATAAGTACATTGAAAAATTAAAATATAAAACTAAAGGGGCAAACAAAATAAAATAAAAAATCACAAGAGGGGAGACAATAAATTAATATGTTTTGGCGTTTAAAATAATTTTGATAAATTTACAGGTGACATTACTATGCTAAGACATCTGTAATCTCAACGTTTATGATAATACAGATTTTCGAACTTGACTGTGCTCTTTAAAATTGCACTCGAGAAAGGCTTTAAATGACAGTAAGACTAATGTTGTAATGTTATGAGGCACTTAAGCAAATACGAAATCTAATCTGACAATTGCCATAATTATCCTGCCGACTTATAAGGCTACCGTATATATTGTTTTTACACAAATTCCTTATCCTTTTCTTTAAAAAATCAATTAAGTTTTATAGCGCTTATACTTAGTCCTTGTAGAGAAATTTATAAATATACCTTAATTGATGTGGATTATAATTATTTTTTCGTAACGAATAAGAACTAACGATATTTGTGATTAACTTATTCATAAATTGTTTTCTTAGTTTTCTTCGTTTTTTTTTTTTTCTTTCATACGTACTAAATTAGGTACGAAAAGCATTAATATTAAAAAATAGTTGTTATCTCGAGGCATTCATTTATTTCAACAGACATATAATATGTACAACGTACATATGTTTATGCACAATAAATATTCTCATATGTGTTTATACACGGATGTAGTTGTAGTTGAAGTACTAAAAGAACAAGGATGTTTAATAGCAGATGTGTATACTTCAGTAGCACAGGAAATAAAATAACAAACAAAATCGGTAAAAACGAGATAAAAAGATATAGTCGGACACGCCCAACACTATGATACCTACAACATAATGTATGTGCTTCAAAACTGGGGAGGGGAAATTGATTCTGAGTCCATTTATATACTTTAAGGTGAGGGTCTGTGCCTTACAAACATTAGCACAAACACGTAATACCCTAACCACCTTTAGTGGTTTTAATGCAGAAAAGTCCACTATATATCTCTTTACAATTTTATTATACTATATTTCTAAGCATCACTGTAATACGCCATTATCCTTGAATCCTCTTAATGTGATGTGCTTTTAGGCAGTGTTTGTTGCTACTACTATCACTACAAACATTTGAATGTTTGTTTTTCTTATAAGAAAAAAAAAAAAAACATTAAAAATACCAAGTTGTTCTCTATTCATAGTGAAAGAAAAGCGTGAAAAGGTAAAAGAAAATTAAGAACATCATAAAAGTGAAATGAAAGTAATTCATTAACAACAAGAACAAAAAAAAGGAACAGAAAAAAGTACAACGGAACTAAGATAAAATTTTTGCATAATACACTTAATTTTATCATAAGTGTGTAGTAGTACTACACACATACATAAATACTTAAAAAAGATAAATTTTGAAATTAAACATATTTTATTACATTTTCTTATTTTTTTTATGCACATTAGATTTGCATTTTATTAAATGAATATGCACATAAGAGCGCCGAAATAAACATCTTTTTTTACACTAAGATAAAGACGATAATGTAATATTTTTTACAAAAATAAAATTTATGAGCAGTAAATGATAAAGAGAAGACTTTTGCTAGAGTTTTCTAAAGTGTGTATGTATATTAAAACATGAAAGATTGCATAAATGCTAATAATAGATAAAAGATTTATTCGAAAGTTAAGTGAAGTAGCATACGAGAATGCTCTTAAAAAAGAAAATTAAACAATTTGCAATTGTAACCCTCAAGCATGCATTGGATTAATTCATTTACGTGATTCGAAATTGGTCCTGTATACATAAAGCGATAATGTTTATGTGTAACGAGATTGAAGTTTTATATCCTCACCATCCTACAGGTTTTTTTAAACATATCTCCGTCATTTATAAAACAACATTGCTGAATTTCAATAGCAAAATTAGCGAAAAGATTTCTAATTATTTGATATATAGGATTTATACGTTAAGTTATTGGTGGGCTTTATAAACACCATTTCAAACAAGTTATGCGTGCAATTCCACAAGGAGGTGTGATTTCTCTAATTAATACCATCCTATATGAATTGGATGGCAAAGGAGTGAAAGTAGTGGCTTATGCGAACGATATAGTGATACTAGTATCAGCGGTATCATGTCAACTGCTTTGACTACACCCAGCATCTGGTGCAAAGATTGTAAACTAGGAGTAAATCCGTGCGATATATCTACCAAGACCAATATTACAATCTTCAGGCGATCAGGATTAAACTTGAACTTATAATGTCTGATATTTGGGATATTTGGGCATTATTTTGGACTTCAGATAAATATTAAACATAGGGTTAGTAAGGCTACGGTGACATACTACACTTTGCGAAAGCAGTTTAATGTTAAATAGGACTTGAATCCCAAATTGACAAAGTGACATAGCATAGAACGGCCCATTCACATAAATGGACCTCTTGTTTTGTGCCCGCTACTTATAATAGATACGTGATTGATCAACTTTACAGGATGGAAAGATCTGCTTCGATTGATATCGCAGTTGCATTACGTACAAAGTCCTATTCTCTACCAGGAATGATTTTTTCTTCTTGAACAATCAGTCTAAAGAATACACTGACGGCACAAATGATGTTTTCTCCATCGATCTCGGAATTGAATTCTTATTTAGACTCTCTAATGAGGCAAGTTAAATAAAAACAATCAGAGAGGGATATTCAGGAAATAATATCACTCGAAACACTCAAAACTATCTCTATTCTGGTCTGACAGTGTAGAGACGGACTGTTATGGAAATTAACAGGCTCTGCTTTGGGTGCTTCCTTTCCCACAAGCATAATACAAAAACACTATCTAGAAATGCGAAATCTGGACAAATGTAGAATCGTGAAGGAAACGTGGCCTTTCTATAAGGAAAATCACAGTTCATAGAGTACATTTCGTGACTAATAGCATTTCTTAAAGGTCATTGGACGATCGGGAAATATGCATGAAGACTTGGTCAGCTATGAATACAAACAGACATAAATTTCGTGGAAGGTACCAATTAGACAACCTCTGGGAAATATTTGACAACAGACTCAATGACATTACTAAATATCTCAATTCTACTGGATCAAATTAATTTCTGTTCTCATTTCTCCTCCAATACTTGTCATCAAAAGGTGGTCACAACAAGCCAGTTAGTATGGAAAAGACAGTAATGGCAGCATTTTGAATGGAAGAATCTCTAAGCCAGGGTTCACACACAGTAATTTTTCTTGCCGCAATTCTGAGTTTATAGGAGAGTGAAGAGAAAGTAATACTCAAACTTTACATACACTTTACCTCTCTCGTCTGCAAAGTCAGAATTGTGGCAAGAAAAAAATGCTAAGTGTGAACCCCGACTTATGAGACAACAAAAACTAACATATTATGTTGAAGAGTCTGCTGTTGGTGGAAGAAGCGGTAGCACGGAAACTCAGATACCCGCTCTTCCTGTAGTAGTTACGAAATTTTAAGTTTATTTTAGACTGGCTGATGTTTTAAACCCCTTGGGGAACATTTCGCGTTGGCATAAATCACGGGTAGAACCCGTGGTAGTAATTTTGGATATGGTCTGATCCCAACAAAGCGAAGTTATGCCCAAGCATATCACAGCATTAAATTGATACTCTTGATATGTTTCATATTAGACTTGAGAGGCAGATAGACGCGTTGTAGTCACCCTTTTTTAGAAGCATCACAATCAGGTACTCTTATTAACCCTTTCTTTATTTTGTCGAAGACATTTGGGAAGAAAAGCGCCTCAAGAGCATTCGAGGCGGACATTAATCTGCTAAAACCATATCAATCGACTTTGACTGTGCCCCACTTCAGGATTAAATAACATCGTTGTGATTAACAAGACTCCTCACTAACTGGTTAATAGGTATTGTTAAGTACTCTTTAGCGGACACGCAGTGTAATCGAAAAACTTCTTTAAATGATCAATGAGATGATTTCGTGATAAAATGCACTTTTCAAATGCACTCGATGACTCTGTTTTAAGGATTGAAATCAAAGTTTGTAGACATCATCAGAATCCATTTGAGTTTCGTTGAAACTAAATATGACACAAAGCAAGGCTTGTGTTTGACACCTTCTTTGGCAGGGATTTCCAATGTGAAATGTGAAGCCAAAAAATGTGTACTGTAGCAGGTTGCAAGTCAACCTGAGACTACCACAATTAACACTAAAAAATCAACACAAGTTTAGGGGCTGATCAATTTTCAAATCAAAATAAAACTTTTCCTTATTTTTTCGACCGATTTGGTTTACAAACAATCCACTTTGTTATTATAAATTAACAAATTATTTAATTAATTCACAAAAATTATATTCAATAAAGAAATCGACTTTATTTTACGACAATAAACAAAAACGATCTGCCATTTGCGCGCTAACAACAATGAAACTTCAAATTTGATGGCTTAAACTTGACATAAGTCAACTATATTGCAAAAATATCGCCCTCTGGTTGTCCGTATTGGTATTACATATGATGATAATACTGCCACCAGATCGAACAAAAGATAGTAGTGACAGCAACCTCAATTCAAACTTGAACAACGTATGCAATATTGAGGCAGTCAAATGCAATTGGGACAAATTATTGTCTTCATTTGACATTATGTTCGAAGGACCATAATTATTTATACGAATCAAAGGACCAAAAACTAATTGCAATCATTAGTTGTCTCTGTTTGGAATATGTATATTCTAAACTGCAACAAAACTTATTCGGAATTCCTGATAATTTTTCCATTTTGACTTAACAGTTATTTATCATAGCAGCTCTTTCAAAAATATCGCCCTCTGTTTATCATATGATGATAATACCGCCACCAGATCGTACAAAAGATAATAGTGGAAGCAACCTCAATACAAACTTAAACATCGTGTGCAATATTTAGAAAGTCAATTGCAAGTTGGACAAACTATTGTCTTCAATACTGGGATTATTCATTTGACATTAGGTTCGAAGGACCATAATTAAGCATACGAATCAAAGGACCAAAAACTAATTGCAATCATTTGTTCTCTCTGTTGGGAATATGAATATTCTATATTGCAACAAACCTTAATAGGAGTTCCTGATAATTTTCCCATCTTGTCTTAACAGCTATTTGTCACAGTAGCTCTTTCAGATTCCCCTATATTGATTACATTTTTAATCATAATTTTACACAATTTTGATTACTGCCCTATTAAATCTGTAATCAAAAGTAAACCTAACATTAAATTAAGTCATGCACATAATATTCATTCCACTCTTTATTTAATACATTCAATTTGTCCAGAAAACGTGCAGGCTTATACATATATTTTCTCCTTAATCCAATACATACATACATTTTTAAAAATTCATAGAAATAATAAATGGTAGGCAAATAGTTTTCCTATTAACACACTCACTCGTGTTATTTGATAATACAAACACATACATACATAAATATTCTACATTCTTATAGACAATAAATAAAGATCAACAATGAAGGCTGTGCCTGTTGGCTGACTGGCTGACTGGTTAGTTGTATGGTTGCTCTTGTATTCATGTTGTGCAAAATGATGTTTTTCCCATTTATATTTTTATCGAATTGAAACAAGAAATTGCAGAAAATATGTGTCGGTATTAATGTTTTAAATGAATAAATGGTTGAAAAACAAGTTGTGGAATACAATTATAGAGCCTTTATGAGGGCCAAATATACATAATACATACATACATATATTTGGTTATTTTAGGCTACGGAAAAGCCATAAGACAAACTGTCAGCCACATACACACACATGTACAAAGAAATGAAACATGAATGAAAAAATCTGTAGAATAAAAAAAATCAATATTTAAACAACATAATGAAAATAAGAAGCAGAGAAAAAACAAAAAACCTTTAAATGTTTTGTATGTTTGTGTGCCATATACGTTATACTTTCAACAAAATAAAGAGGATACAACGTCAACCACAGACTTCAAGGCGCCAGTCAGTGTCTGTGGCAGGAGAAACAACAACAATAGTAGATAAAGAGTGAAAAAGCAACATCAACCAGCATCAAAATCATCATCATTATCAGCATATAAAATATACATTTATCTTCAGTCTGATTGGTTTTGGATTTATGAAATAAAGTTTTTGTACGAGAAAAAAAACTTTATCTTTTGCATGTGTGTGTGTGTGTGTTATTACAAACATTATTACATTTCTCTTAAATGAAATGTTCTGTTTTAAAAATAACATATTATTTTCCGCTGTCTGACTGACTGTTTGTATTTTATTCTTTGTGAAAAGGAAGCATTGAACGAACAACTTCATCGTATTTACAATTTGAGAGTAAAGCTTAAATGTAAAGAGAAATAAAAATAAAATTTATATAAAGGAAATGTTGTTGAAAGCATTTTCCATATATAGCTGATCCAGATGAGTCTTCTTAAGAAAGAAATATACAAATATTTAAGTTTGTCGCCTTTTAGAAGACAAGGACACTATATTGCCATTTTAATATGTACATATGTATTTAGATACATATATATTTTGGAATCTTTTAACAAATAATAGACAATCAAAGAAAAATATAATTATTGTATTTTATGAAACAAGTGTCTTTATTATATGGGCCGGTTAATTACTAATTCTTAGAATGCTGGTGCATATGATATTTTGAAGGCCAAAAATACTGAAAGCATATTGAAAAGAATTTCAAACCTTGTTAACTCAATACTTCGGATATTTTGTGCGAAAACTTATTAGTAATGCAGGGTTGAAAACATATTAAGTCCAAAATATTGAAGACTGGAATGCTGCCAATAATAGGGCACCGAAATTAAAATCAAATTTCATACACAAATTCTCATGTTGTAAAATGCACGAAGAAACATATGTACTGACAGATTTGTTGCAGCTTCCTGGTCAAAATTTTTCAGTTGATGATTTTCGAGGATACGTTAAGATATGTTTAGGATCTAAAAGCAGTCGAAATTTTCCATAGAGTTCATGGTTTGGCAATATTTATGTAGTTGACGTAAAAGAAGCAAGTTTTGTTTGTTACAGTGGGCTCTATAAATATCGAAAAATACTACAAAGAGTGTTTTTCTTTCATAAGAAAGCACAATAGGTTTAAATATTTTTGGTCCGATATATCATCATGTTACTAATTAAGAACCCTTAGGAATGGTTCTAAAACAATTACATAGTTTTTACACCAAGAAGATTCTCAATGATCTATCTCTAAATTATCTGGAACTAAGAACAGTGAAAAGATATTGGACTTTTGTGGGAAGAGAATTGAAGAGGGCTGTACACCTGGACCAGTTAATCCGTGTCCTCATTTTGAAGGCGGGAATCGATTCTGGATAGTTCGTTCGCATAGGATTTCCCGGGTATTTGAATGACCCCAAACCCAGATCAGCTCCAGTTTGAGTGTTTTTCATTTCATTCAGAGATGTTTGGCATTCATGTAACAGTTGGGATGTCGAATTAGCATCCGAGAGCGACTTTCTGTAAGATTTGGATGTCCATTTCGAGTGCACTATAATACATTAACCAGTTTGGCCATCTATGCTTGAAGAATACTTTGAATGATATACTCTTCCTATATGGGGGAAGGAGATAACACCAAACCCATCAATAGATTAGGGCCCATCAGTATAAAACACTGAACCAGTTCCTAATTCCGTAGCAGTCGATATTGATACTCAGAAGTTCCAGTCAAGAGATGGTATATTGATACAATAGTCAATACTGCGGGGCATGTCATTGAAGTTCCTTAAGACGGTAGCATGGTCATAGTCTCTGTCATCTCATGTACCTATATTTCTGTACATAGTCGACGACATTATGGAGATCTGATTGGCCATAAGATCCACCGTTCATTTAACCAGTTCATTAAGAGAAACAAAGCTTACGAAAAGAGTATGAAACATTTTTATGGGCTTAATTACCATGTTGAAATGCAATTTTGTATTTTTGGGATTTATTCCCCAGGAATTTTGCAAAGGTTTTTTATCATATATAAACTGTTATACCGGTCCCTAGCTCGTGTATTATGGAACAAGGATAGTTTGGAGTTCAGTATAATCTCAAAGTACTTCGCACTATATGATACCCACAATTCAACACCATATAAGCGAGATAGTGGGAAAGATGAAATCTTGTATCTTCTAGAAAAAATTACAAATTCCGTTTTTCCTCGATTTACGCTTAGACTCCTAGTTGTGCTCCACATACTGAGTAGACCTAGAGCAGTTTGCAGGCATTGAGACATAGTATCCAGATATTTCCCAAATAATATAATCCAAAGAATCCCTCTTGTTGTGTATCCTTATTAGCAACTATGTATATAGTAAAAACTCCCATATTGGATATTATAATCCTTTTGCTTAGAAGTCTCCATATGAGGATGTTTCTTATGGAGTTATATTGTTGAAATCATAAATAAGAGCAAACAGTAAGTAAGTATGTTTAACAAAAATAAATAAATTTTATTTTCAACTATAATGGGTTCACTTGTAAAAAGTAACATTTTATATTTATAGATATAATAATATAAACATAATTTTATTGAAATTAGTTATAATTTCCTACTTTTTAAAAAGGATGTAAGATGAAATTGAAATATTTCCGGATAATACATTCATGAGCAAAGTCCGTTATCGGGAAGGTTATTAAACTCGGAACAGATATATTTGAAATTTTGTTCTTTTATCCTGATTCGTATTAATCTTTTGCATTTATTCCTTTTATAATAAATATGGATAATTTCAATAGCTTTCGTACTTTTAGTCGCAAGATAAAGTAGTACCGGGAGTGATAAATGGCTGGTTACAATCTTATTTACATTTTGACATACAAAATAATAAAACTTGGTTTTACGGTTTTACATCAGATCATAACCTTCAATTTTGTCTACATTAATCTTAAGCATAACCACAAAATTCATCAAATATTCTTGCTACAAATCCAAGAGAACATCAACGTATATTTACAACTTTGATTTATTTGTTCCTCAACATTTTACCATTCTTAATGCTTTCTTCATATAACACGCTATAACAAATGGAAAAAAAAACTACCTTTTGACAATAAAAAAAAAACAAAAATTCAATTGTATTTACGTTTATATAAACAAAGCTAGAAGTTATTATTCTTTTTATGAATATTCCAACAAAATAAAAATCTTTAATGGCATCAAGAAATATAATGTCAGTGAAGAAAAAACCCAACAACAAATAAACAAAAGAAAATGTCTTTAAGATGAAGATTATGAATGGCCTTGAAAGCTTTTAAATAAATTTAACACTGTGCGTCATTTGGAAAAAGTTATAAATTTTTGGGGTTTTAATGAAGAAAATGTCTGATTAAAGGTAATAAAATGTTTATATTGTAAACAATTAGAAATATAAAAAAAAGTAAATTAGGAAATTTGTTTTTTTTTTTTTTTAAATATAGAAAATTAATTAATTTATCATTTGTGTGTTGCACAGTGGGAGGCAAAATAAAAACATAAATAGTTTTTATTAGCAAGAGGTAAGAAAAATGTTTGTTTGTAAAACCTAATTAAAATATTTGTTTAAGTTTAATGCCACACATGGGTACTTTTGAGGAAATGGTCTGCCATCTTATTCCCATTGACCTAATAAATAATTGGACAGTGGTAGAATACCACATGCGTTCGAATATTGTTCTATGCTCTATGACGGGGAATTTAAAGAGGAAGAAAGTTTGGACTATGATGTTCGGAATGTCGTTCGCATCATGTTGAAGACTGTTGAACATACCTAAGAAATAGGGGACAAAATTTCATTAACGGCTCTTAAGTTTATGGAGAAGTCGGTGTTGGTTTACTATTACGTGAATGTTGTAGTGTCTTCCTGGCGGAAGTAAGAGATATACATGAGGTGCTCCATTTTTAGTAGTTGAAAATATCGCCTACAAGAATATTAATATCTACTAAAATAGCTAGGTCCTACTCTGATGTGTAGAGTAGAACCGGTGTCGGTTGTAGGTAAAATATCTTTAGATATATATAAATACTTCCCAAATTGTCAAAAATCTTAGACCATAATACAATTCAAGCCGACATGGATTCATGTCGTCCTCTCGAAAGATAAACTCTCTCTATGATTAACCATTCTCCCCGGTTATTCTATTTTATATACGAGTGTCGTGATCTGTATTGTATAGCCGTATAAGTTGTGCAGACTAGACCCAAACTACGAAAAAAGTAAACAGTTCCAGTAGATTAGTCAACTTTGCAAATACTCCATCGTTCAGTACAAACATTGACTAGGTCATATGTCCAACTACAATATCCGGTGAATAATCTCTTTATTGCTTTAAGTACGCTTTAATTGAGCGATTGTAACTCTTGGGATTTACTTTTATTTAGCGTAATAAAACGCTTGATTTGCATAAATCTATATATAATTCCATAGCTGGACGAATTGCAATGATATCCAGAAACCCATCTGCCTGCAGGAATAGCAATAATGGATTGAGAGTCAATTAGTTGCCGACGCAACTGTTGTTGGTCAAATTATCTACACTTTCATTAGCTTTATGGACCTCATGACCAAGCATCCAGTATATGCACTAAGTGCACCACCATCTGATCTTGTAAGAAAAAAAAGGTTTCTGTCACTATGTACTGCCATCGCGACTCCTGTTGTTCAAATATTCTGTGTTTTCATTACTTTGATGTCCAATACACTGGACATACACCAAGTTCTTCACCATAGACCTGATCGCGTAAGATAATATGATTATTAACGTAACTTGGATGTTGGACATTTCAAAAATTCTCCGACCCCAGGACACTCTCCTCAAGACTACATAGATGCAGATAATGTTATCGTCCTTAAAGATTGAAGGATAATGTCCATTGAAACTTTTGGCCAAATACAGCAAATCGGTATCACCAGCGGCCAGTCTATAATCAAACTTTATCTGCATTTTCATGCCATCAAGAATGTTTTTTCATATGTAGTTCCAGTGACGACAACATAATATAGATTACCTTAATTGAAGGGCAGATCACCAGCTTTTAAGTCAACTATACATGATATATTAGGTATATATCTCAATAAGTGAGATATATACCTATACATTTTTAGAACATATCTACCTTAGACAACTTTAAACGTGGCGTCTTTCCTTGGTCTTAATAAAACTGCAGCATGCAAATTGTGATTTCCAGCGCATACCGCTGAATCACGGAATGACTTCTTGCTTCGCCGTTGTATTTGCGAATGGTTGTTCGGCTACAGAAGTACCAGATGGCATTGCCCAAGCTGCTCATTGAGAAGGATTAGGCTTTATTGACATAGATTTTTCTAACCTTCCTCTTTTCTTTGGCTACTCGAGCTTGCCATTACTTGATTTAGTTCCAACTGATATCGAGGTTTGAGTCTTAGGCCCTGAGGTCAGAACCACATCTCAGTAGTATTGAATTCATTAGCACTGGCAAAAAACGAGTATTTGAATCCTGAGATCCCTATACAGTTACAATTAGGTGGATAGTGATTACTTCTACATTGTTAGTGATTTCAATTCATATGTAAGAAATAATAATAATAATTACTTGGAAATAGACTGAACATCTTGACACGACAATCTCCGTTACGTTCAATGATGATATCTTCTACGAGGTGGGAGAAGATATATCTTTCTCAACTTTTTACTCATGTCCAGCTGTGTCGATGAGACACATAGTTGGGCTAACAGTATTTATCATATAGAATGGAATATACTGAACATCTTCGTTCGGGTCAGATATATCTCTCTCAACTTTTTTCTCGTGTCTACCTATGTCGATGAGAGATATTATTGGCCTAATTGTATTTATCATATAGAATATTTTTTTTCAAAATTATTATCGTTGTGCTTGTGTTAACTATGACAAACAAGAGAATCATCTTTTTAATTATGATTCCATAAAGTATTAGACAAAGCCTTCCAGATAAGATATTTGATTTTAATAAATCGATATAATAATAATAAAAACTTCAATTTTATATTTACAATTAATTCACTGGTTTACTAAATTGATAAAAATAGCATGATGACTGTCTGTTTCCAACCTCTGACTTATTCTTTTAATTATTAACTTTCTCCATAAGATAATGAATCATTTAAAATATTTATTTCGAATTTATTTCTCATACATCAACGTCGTCGTTCAATAACATACAACAGCGTCACGTTAATGTGCAAAACAAATAACATTTTTTATAAACTTTTCTATTTCATTCGTTTATCTAGATCTTGTGTACAACAAGTATTTATCTAAAGTTTGTTTGAAATTTAGTAAGAGATTCATTCTATTTAATCTTTTTTGTGTTGAAAAACGTAAACAAATAATAAAATAAAAAAAACTTGTTTTGCATAAGTACCAGTATAAACAAATGAATGAATGAAATACATGTTTGTTTATATATTTCATTAAGATTTAATATGAGTACAAATGTACAAATACCTTACATTTGTATCTAAGATCCAAGTGTGTGAATACATATGTTAAAAATCTCTGTAGTTGTTTATGCAAAATCAAATTTTGTGAAAAAGTTCAAGTGGTACTAAACTTGTTTACCTAAGAATGATACAAATATGTAGTTGTAGTTGTTGTTTTAGTAGTTGCAAAGATTAGTTTACCTACATTAAGTTAATTGGTCTGTGATTATTGATTTTATACAATTTCAAAGTGGGCAAAGTTAAATATTAAGGAGATGGGGAAACAAAGTCATATAGAATTGTTTAACACATATGATAATAAATTGTTTTAAAATTAAAGGCTACTAACTTTTAAATTCGCTTTTAGTTTAGTCTTTTCAAGTTTAAAAAAACATTTTGTTAAAATGGTTCTACAGCTAATGTGACCTATAGAAGCGACTCTATATATGACTCGATGAATTGATTAAATAACTCATTAAAATTCAATAGTTATTTCCACTTCGTGTTTTGTATCGCACACTGTGCGTTGAAGAGAAACTTCCGACTTCATTACAGATGGCAAGATCCATTTATAAATGTGTTAATGTTTCAATCTAGAATATAAAAGGCTGGTCCAACCATAATGCACGATGATAATTGTGAGTCACATCTAAAAGTCAAGACTTTGACCAACTTTATTTGAAATTTGTTTGCTTCAGTGTTTGATCATGGAGAGGTATAAAATTAAGATTATTGAAACCTTTGGTGATACTTATGCGCATTACTTTATATGCAGACCGGCTGTAGATGCAATAGACTGGACAGTTTCGCTGTCATGTCGCTATATGTGTGGGATATAATCATCTCTTAATCCTAGTTACCATTCATTATCATGTCCAATTCTATATTAAAATGTAGTGGAGACAGGACACATCAAAGACGAACTCCGGTACATATGCTGCATTTACTTCGAAGAGTACGACCATGTAACACCTTACCAACTGCATTACGATACAAGCCCCACGTAATCCCTCTCCTAGTTATAGTTGCTAGTTTCATTATCATGTCCAAGTAGTGGAGACAGGACATATCCATGACGAACTCCGGTACATATCCTGAATTTACTTTCAAGAGTACGACAATCCTTATAAACTGCATTACAAACCGCAGATTATGTCAATCAACTCTCCGGGAATGCACTTACACTGAAGTTCCTTCCATATTGCTTCGTGATGAAGGGTGTCAAACACTCTCGAAAAATCGATAAATATACAGTATGGTGGCGTTCTACGGATTGCTCAATTATAATGCGCGGACTGTTCACATGGTCAGTGCATGTAGATGGGCCCGATGGGGGATGGGTGATAGAGAGGATGATAACCTGTCGTTATTATATGAGCCAATACCTTGTTGAGCATTGGAAGCAAAGTTATTCCCCAGCAATTGTAACATTCTATCAGATCACCCTGTTTAGGTACTTTCACAACGATACCAACATTGAGTTCAGGAGGATATGAGTGTGTATTTCAAATATTCCCAATAATTAGTTGGATCATCTTCGCACTGAGTTAAAGATTTACTTTAAGTTCTGAGTTGTCCACACCTTTCGCCTTTCCGCTTTTAAGTGTTTTGATGGCTCTAGCTATTTCTGTCTCCTCCGGGCATATGGTATTTATGTGGTATACTAAAATATTTATTAAAACTTAAGGATGAGTAATCAGATTTAATATTACCTATCTACTACTGCAATGATATTGTCGGACCCAATATAATAATGCCTCAGTTCGCTCTCTGAGTCTAACTTTAAGAGCCGTGATCTAGACATCGAAGTATTAAAAACATATTAAAATATTCTTTATATATAAGAGACAAAAATCGTCTATATCCTTGCTAGTTTATGGTTAGCACTCATTTAACTAATACTGAATATAATACTAACTTTTAAATAATTTGATTTATTGCAATACGTACATACATACTTCTGCACCCATACAATTAATATAAACAATTTGTTTCATTTAAAAAATAAATATAAAAACATTTGTTTACATTTGAGTACTTTATAAATTTTGAATAATTTATTGCAAATTATTTCGCTGTTATTAAGTAATTTATTTTCAATAGAAAATTTATTTTAAAACACTTGTAGTTAATATTTTTATATCGATTTTTATTAATACACACACTTTCATTAATGAAGTCAATCATACATATAACACAACTATAAATGTAAATGTAATAAATGTCAGTTGTAATTGTCACTTGAAAAACATATAAATAAGAGAAATACATATGAATGACAAGCTTATGATAGATTGTTGATTATCTGAGAGAAGCATAATACAAAAATCCAACGACAGATTGTGAATAATATGACAGTATTGCGGGGGAAAAAAAAGAAAATTTTAAAATTAATTTCTTCTTAATGAGATATTATACTTTAAGAAATTCAAATTAAACTAAATTAATTTATGTGGCTTTGTTAAATTGATTTTTAATCCCTTTCCATCTCTAGTTGGATTATTTAAATCCTTAATACTTAATTTGAATATTAGAAGAATTAAATAATGAAAGAATTTATTAACGTTTGTCACTGAGCCAATAACAAATACATATTTAATTTTAATTCCAACAATAAATTACAGGAGCAAATTGTTAAAAGGTCTTGGCTTCAAATAAATCTGTACAACAATAGACACATTTTTAACCCAAAAATGAAAAAAATAAAAAATACCACAAGAAAAAAAGAAATTATAGCAGTTTTGGCAAATTGCCAAAAACATAATTATATGATTATAAGAAGGAAAGGATAAATATTAGAGCAGAGAAAAAGTTATTATGGTATGAGAAATAATGAACATTATTTACCAACTTAAAATATATAAATTAAATAAATTCCATACAAATTCTCCGAAAAGGATCAAAGTTAGCGTAATTCATTGATTAATATTTAATATTTAAGAATTCGTAGTATCTCGTTCTAAGAAATGGAATATTTCTTTTAATTTTGCTAAGAAGAAATTCGGATTCAAGATTTTTATTCATTAATTTAAATAGAAATGATATATTAAGCTGCTGTTTACGACTTTTTCATGTTGGAAATTTAATCTATCTTCATAGGAAGAAGTCATATGTTAGGATTCCAAACGAGACCACGGAGGTAAAATAACAGAAATTGAACTTGATCAAATAATGGAACCATACTCTAGTATAGGTCTTACTAAAGCAGTAAATAGTTACTTAGTATATGGATCATTGAATTTTTTTGGAACGGCGCTTGATAAATCCTTTGATTCCAGTAGCTTTTCTAACAGTTAGTGAAATATGGGAACGGAAATCCAATTTTCTATCTAATTGAACAACCAAATCGTTAATTGTTTCGACAAGTTCGAGCTTATCATCATTTATCAAGTAGATGCCAATTATAAGATGAGATCTGCTAAAGATCATGTATTTGCATTTTGTACCTTAAGATCTACTTTGCACTAGGAAGCGAAATTATTTAAATCTATTTGGAGTAGTGTTTGTAGATTTTGATTGATAAAATATTTAAATATCGTCACATACATTAGGATGTTGGAATAGTTAATTGTAGATGGAAAATCATTTATGAACAAAGTAAATAATAGTCTAATAATAGTCTACCTTGAAGAACTCCTGATGTTACTCTTATAGTTTTGGAAAATATGTTACGAAAATTTAAAAAATATTTTCTGAATTCATGTTGTTTTTAGATAAAATGGATGAAATTTGGTGAGATAGTGCATCATGTATAATTTTCTCAAATAGTTTTGGAATAATGTTAAACTGAAACATCCCTCTATGATTGGATATTGTAGACTTTGATCCGGATTTAAATAATGGAATAACGAATGATATTGACGAGCGATCACGCAGTATACATAGACAGTCAAGGTAGGTTAGGTTATAACGGTCTATGTGCATTGTAATGAGAGGAAAACTCCTCTCCCCTTTTCAAAAACAAAATAAATTACTTTCCGCTGATCCACCAACGAAACCCACACTCCTAGCAAAACTTATCAGATTTGACAGTGACATGTCATTGAGACAGTTCAGATCGTGGAAAAGTTGTCTACTGAGGTGCCTAAGCCTAAGTCCTTTCCGTGCAACACTTGTTATTCGAATGTCCGCACAACATGTGTTGTACGGATTCCTTTAATTCAAGAGATAGTAATGCTCAAGTTTTGCTCCGGGACCGAAGTGCCCTTAGTGGACCACCTGAGTTCCATCTCATTCACCATTCATTTAAAAAGAATGTTGGATACAATATGGAAGGTGGTAAGAATGTCCTCGTAAACCAGTGCCTTATTCAAAGACGACGCATTTACTGCACATTCATCAGCTATTTTCGCCAACACCATAAGATTATCAATAGACAACACTCATTGATGATGAGTTGACACGAGCAGGAGCGGATCTCGATATTAGCACTGCTTGTGAAAGAATCTAGCCAGTATTGAATTTAATTTATCATAATATATCAGAAGAGATTTGACAAAATTCACAAACGAATATAATAGGGAAATAAAACAACAATACGTTGTAGAGAAAAGCAAACTTAGACGGTAATATTGTTATTATTACAGGTCAAGATAAACTGAGGTATATTCTGAACAAAATTGATCCGAGTACTCTCAGTAATGACGGTGTAATGATGAGAAAAGTATACCCTTCACTACGTTTGCCAATATGCTGCATTATCACGTTTCAGAATTTAGGGGAACTGAGAGCAAGGAACATAAGAAATTTTTTATATTAACTATACTGTATGCAGCATTGAGGTGGCTGTGGATAGACTATAAAACTATCACTTGAACTAGCTAGATAATCTCAAGCAGCTGGAAAATCCTATATAATGCTATTCCTAAACATGCCACAGTGGGGTCAAACACAAATTTGTTGGTAACAAATCTGAATCTCCTAAAGTAATGGTCTGTTTAAATTAAAATGTATGGAGGAGTTGTAGAGGAGGACCTAAACTTTCAGAAAAATAATCTCATAGACACCCTGTAATAACACAAGATAAGCTACAGGGTATCAAACTTAGTAACCTTCAATATGTAAAAGTTTCAAAAAATCGTCACTTCTACAAATGTAGTCTGATTTTAAAGGTTTTTATATTTCTGGAAATTGATTGGCAAGCTAAAGAAAATATAACTTATATCTAAGTTATCTCTTACAGTTAAAAAGAAACTTACGCTTGAATTATTTTTTTTTTCCCTTGAGCTTCTTTAATTTTTCAGGAATAAGTCCGGAGGTATATGAGGTAAAAATTTTCACAAATATTAATTTGCAACATATTTGAAAAAAATATACTGAAAGAATTGCTGGATTCTCTTAATTCGTCTAGAAATATTTAAAATTATTATTAAAAATGGTTATTTTTTACAAAAATATAGTACAATTCTTTCACTTTTTTCACTACGAGATTATTTTTCTGAAAGCTTAGGTACTCCTCTACAACTCTTCCAAACATTTCAATTTAATCCGAGCAGTAGTTTTAGAGATACAGTTTTATTACCAATAAATTTTCGTTTGACGGTTCCGTGTGATTATAAGTAATGAAAATATTTAAGTACTTTCTCTCTTAAAGGCAGCCATAAAAGTTGCAGCATGTAAATTAAATTTTCTTTGTCCTTTATTATAACACATTTTTGTAAGAATTATATGCTTTCCCTAACCAATAATTCATGGGATTTATTATTATTTTTTAAGGCCCAAATAGAAAAAATAAAACTGCAAAATAACAAAATTTGGAAACTATGCACACAATAGTTCAAGTTAAGTATGGTTTTACTATAAGAAGAATTAAAAAAAACAAATAATTGTACAAAAACAACAACGCTAAAAGTTTAAATTTATAAAACATTAATAAAAAGTAGAACAAAGTAGGATTTTTTTAATTGAAAAAAAAAATAAATAAATAAATATAAGACAAGGTTGTATTAAGTTTTATTTTTTTATACTTAATAAGAACAAAATAGCACCCTGTTAAAATACAAAATTATTTATTAATAAAAATTTTAATACATTAAATCTGTTAAAAGACGAAATTCAAAAACAAAACAAAAATAAGAAGAAAAAAACTGAACAAAACAAAACAAGTTATTAAAGTCGTATTAAATTCCCTAATTATTATTCAAAATTAAAAGTTAATAAAAAAAAAGAATTTTTGAAATTTTGGTATTAACAATGGTATCTACACACATACATAAATACATATACATATGTATTCATGTAGGTGTTTAGAATAGATAATTTATTTTAGAAACCTGAAGTCGCAAATACAACTAAAGTTATCTTTTGTTCAGGTGTTGAAAGTTTCTGTTGCTTAAATTACATACTATTACCAGAATATTTGAATTTTTAAAAAGTTATTAACGAAAAAAAATACTATATACCTTTATAAAAATAGAAAATTAAGTAATCAATAGATAACACAAAGTTACAAAATAAAAAATTATGCGGCACCGAGTTTCTCAGTCATTTGGTTAATTACGTTAAAACGACTTGAAGATAATTTTAATTAGAATTTTTTGATATTTTTTCAAATAAAATAGTTTTTAAAATACATATTTTCTAAATAAATAAAAACATTTAAATATTAACAACTATCGAATTAAAATTTTA
Source organism: Phormia regina (assembly GCA_001735545.1). NCBI lineage: Eukaryota > Metazoa > Arthropoda > Insecta > Diptera > Calliphoridae > Phormia > Phormia regina. The sequence goes on from MINK01171910.1 coordinate 23,673, forward strand.
ATATATAATTAACTGTCATTTATTGACTTTTATATACATCCCATCCCTATACTGTAATGTTCAAAGCCAAGGGATTCTATAAATGAATTTTGGTTGTAAGTTTATAAACATTTGTTTTTCCAATTTGTTATTCTATATATTTTTAAAATTAATTTGGTTTAAAATATATAGGATAACCAAAAAAAGAAATTAATTCCAAGAATAAAGAAATTTGTTACATTGTCATTTTGCCGGTTTTTTATAATAATAATTTTTGTTGTATTTATATACACACTTTAGATGTTGTTGGTTTTTTTTATCATATATGTTTTTATATTTTTGTAGTTATTACATGTGTTGTTTCCACTCTTTCCATGCATGAGGCTAAATAGTTTTTAGAGATAAAAAAAGTATACATACAGTAATCAACATAAATCTTGGTACATCAGCGAAAATTAAACTTATAACTTTTTTTCAATTCGATTACAAAGTTCTATTACATAATGAGACAGGACCTTTTTTTTGAAAAAATCTGTGGCTTTACGCAAAATTTCACTTAGGGCCTGCTGGTACTTAATGAAAAATTATAATATAAAAAAACTAAACATAATATAATAATAATAATAATGAAAAAATATTTAAACAATAAACAATTATCGCATTTTTAACAAATTTTTATTATATTAATCGATATTGAACCTGTCCTCTACGGCCAGTGCTGTGATCAATTCTCTGACCTGTCGCAAGTGACTATTTAGCCGCCTCCAATGAAAACCCTATGTAAAATTTACATATTCTTCCCATATAAAGTTTCGTAACTAGGACCGATGTTGAAAACCGGTTACGTCACTAGTTTTTAACCGGTTCTCTTTACCCTAGGGTAAATTTTATCTAACAAACCTGTCTAAAAATCTTCACATTTTCTTTTAATTTTGGCAATAGGTCATAAGAAAATCTGTTATTTACATAATTTATGAATTAACGAGCTGATTGACCCGGTGTTGCGCGATTTTATTTAATAAAAATAAAAATTAAAATTATTTTTTTTATTCTTCTACAGTAAGGAACATTGAATCTGTTTAGACATGGAATCACTGACTTCGAAATTCTTTAAAAATATATTAAAACATCATTTGAACGAAAAAGTACTACATGCCTCTAAATTTTAAAAAAAAAATCAAAAAGTATCATTAGAAGAACAAAAAAAAAGTGTCATAAAAACCGCTCTTTTGAATTCTTTCCCCTATAGGACCATGTTTATTTAATTTCATGTTTCTGTATTTTAGGAAATTCAAAAATTACCATTAGAAGAACAAAAAAGTACCACAAAGTCCCCTGCTATGGATTCTCATTCATTTAGGACCACATATTCCAAATTTTATGTTTCTAAGTTCATAATTATAGAAATTTCAGAAAGTACCATTTAATAACAAATAAGTACAACAAAGTCCCTTCGTATGGATTCTTATCAACTAAAGACCACATATTCCTAATTTCATGTTTCTATGTTCATAACTATAGAAAATTAAAAAAGTACCATTAAAGGAACGAAAAAGTACCCCCTTTGTGAATTCTTTCCAACATCGGACCATACGCATTTAATTTCAGCTTTCTAGATTAAATATTACAGAAAATTAAAACTGTACCATTAGAAGAACAAACAAGTATCACAAAGTCCCCTGTTATGGATTCTCATTCATTTAGGACCACATATCCCAAATTTCATGTTTCTAAGTTCATAATTTTAGAAATTTCAAAAAGTACCATTTAAATAACAAAAAAGTACCACAAAGTCCCTTCTTATGGATTCTCATTAACTAAAGACCGCTTATTCCATTTTTCTAGGTTCATAACTATAGAAAATTTTAAAAATAACATAGGAGAACGAAAAAGTACCACAAAATTCTCCCTTTGTGAATTCTTTCCAACATAGGACCATGGGCAATTAATTAGTTGTTTCTAGGTTAAATATTACAGAAAATTCTAAAAGCACAATTAGAAGAACAAAAATTATCAAAAAGTCCCTCCTCTTGAATTCTTACTCATAGGACCATATATCTTTAAGTACCACAAATTCCACTCTTGTGAATCTTATCCACATAGGACTACATTTACTTAATTCCATGTTTCTAAGTTTAATGTAATTGAAAATTAATTTTAAAGTTTGAATAGAATGTAATTTTTTGCCTTTAACCCTTTTTTGGTACTTTTTTTTTAACCATCGATGTATCAAAAATTGTATTCCAATAAATTTCTAAATTGTAGTAGTATCCCATATTAAAATCTTCATATGAATATTTCAATAAATATAAAAAAATGATGTATGAAAAAAGTACCAAAAATAGGTAATTTTTCGCCCTTAAACGTTTGAATTTCTAAAAAGTACTGAAATTGTATTTCTCATTTTTTGATAAGTTATGAATACGATATAAATTTTATCTGTATGTTCATTGGTTTCAAAGATGCATATGGTGCCAAAAAAGTACCAAAACGGGTAAATTTCTCCCGAAAACTGCTGATTTTCAAAAAAGTACCAATTCAATTATTTTTTAAATGAATAACGATAACTGTTCAGATTTTTTTGTATAATTATTAGTTTGTGAGTTATAAGGTTATGGATATTTCCCGTTTTTACCCTTTAAACATTTTTTATCCGTTTTCTCCCTAAAACTGATTTCGTCCTAAGGCTGATTTTCCAAAAAGTACCAGACACCTGTCCAATTATTTTTTAAATGAATAACTTTTTTGTATCATTATTAGTTTGCAAGTTATAAGGTTAGGGATTTTTCCCGTATTTACCCTTTTTTACCCCCTAATAATTCGAATTTCTTTTTAGTGGATCTATATGGAGCAAATTTCATCTCTCTACCTTCAGCCGTTTGGGCTGTGGAATGATGAGTCAGTCATTCTGTCAGTCAATAACGTAACTCTTTTATATATAGATTTTTACAGACTGGCAACATTATAAAAATTGTTGTTCAACGGTGATAATTTTGCAAATAGTTCTGGTAATCTTGTTTACTTCCCTAAATATTCCCAGACTTATGTTGCACACTGTATATATTTAAACATGTGTTAACTCCATATTAATATACATTATTTTATATACAAACACATTCATAAATTTGTTTATATATATAAAGGAATGTACATATATAAAAACATATTTTACATAATTTTATATATAAATAAATAATAAAATCCAAATAAAAACAAAAGCATTTGGATGCCCAAGAAAAGTCAAAAACTTACCACACTAATATTTGCTGTTAAAGGCAGAATACGTAGACCGGAACAGCGACGAGTATAGAGTGTAAAATCCCTTGTATGCCGCATAAACATACGGATACTTGTAGTTGCACAAACGCCCGCGGCCATGGTAATATAATTTCTTTGTTACCTTGACTTTGCTGCTATTTACTGTTTGTTGGGTTATTAAATGTTGTTTGTTGCTTTTGCGGTTACTGCACTTAGTTCAGCAGCTGCGACTGTGCTACTTTGGCTGCTACGTCGTGTGACTTTGATAATAATAATGCTAATAATATTCAGTAATGTGGTGGTATTTTATTATTTTTTTATATTCACTAGACTGTTGATTCACTCTTTTCCAAAAAAAATATTAATTTTAATTATTAATATTTTATAATAAACTCTGAGCATAAATAAACAAAAAAAAACTAAATTTTCACATTTACCACACCTAAACTTTAGATATTTTTTTTAGTAAAAAATCGTTTAATTTTTATTTTATTTATAGGTATTTCCTATAAGTTTTTACTGAAAAAAAGAAAAACAACAAAATTTCCGTAATAAGCACTTTTTTTAATTTATTTTTACAACAAATACTAACAATAAATGGCAAAAAAAACACACACACGCACTTTTTATTTTTATAAATTTTTTTCTTTGTTTTGATTGCGGGGTAGAGGTAAAAGAAGACAATTTAACTTTTTTTGCTCTTTTCGCAGCGATTTAAATTTTTTCTTTAAGATTCTGCTTTTTTCTTTTAGCTACTAAATAATTTTTTTCTTATTTTCACTAAAGCTTTAAACACTTTTTCTTTATTTATCGAAAGCGAAATTTTTAAACGAAATTAAGTGAATTTTATTTTTTTGTTTGTTTTGTATGTATTAGTTAGTATACGGTATATGCGGCAAAATGCCAATAAGAATTTGAAATGAAACAAGTGTCGACCGCTTAATTTTCTTTACGATTGCTTTAATTGTTATTGTTGTTGTTGTTTCGGTAGTTTTGTTAATACCGTAAATCTTACAATAAAAACAACAACAATAGCAACATATATTTTTTTAAAAAAATAATTTGCGCTAAACATACATAAATAACAACAACAATAAAAACAAGAACAACAACGGGCACCGTGTGAATACAAAAAATAGGGAACACAACAAACACACTGACTGCTAAGTACGTTCGAATTTTCGGCACAGACGACACGACACGGACAAGAGATGATGGTTTGTACCAACGAACTACTAGACAAGCACTAAAATTTTTACACAAATTCTTTCAATATGGGCAGCATTTAATAATTCTAGTCCATAATATCGGTGATTCTCCTAAATGCGTGAGTTCAAATTCTTTGACTTATGTTTGTTGTTTTCTTGCTTTAGTAAAATTATGTTTTCATTCTCACGGCGCAAGTTATTCACGTTATGGCAAAAACAAAAAAACAACAAAGAATCAAATACGATACAAACAACAAGTCATATATTATATACTTATTTTGACAGCAGCACAGCGTTGTATATTGAGGGGATTGACAACGAAAACTAGAGAATGTCAAATAAAGGAGAAAAGCTTTTAAAATTTAACAGTGTTGGGCTTCATGTTCAATTTTAAGTATCTGTTAGAGATGAGTGGTACTTTTTTAATGTTAAGGGGAGAAACTGTGTAATTTAGTGAATATATCTGAAACTTTAACATATATTTTTAAGTTACTTATTGTAAAAAATAATTTTTGAAAATAAAAATATCTATAGTACAAGAGATAGTTTATACATTTTTATGTACATTAACTATTTTTGTAAATGGTTCTTGAATTTGATAAATTAGCAATTTTTCTGCATATGTTATAAAAATAATACTAAAAAATCTTCTCACAATATCGTGCAATATTTCACTGCGAAATACTTTTTTTCACTCTTTAAACGACTTCATTTAAAAATTTAGATGGTTTTTTATATTATTCTTATCTTATCAGATAAGTATTTCGTTGTTATTTTTGCTAATAATAAAGTTTTTATTACTGAAAATATTTTTGGTTGACATTGAAATAAATATTGAATTTTTTCTTATTCCATAAGTAATATCAACTAACGTATTTTCAAATTAACTTATGAATTTAGGCTACAAAACTAAAAAAAATTTTTTATACGAAAAAAAATATACCTAAATATAATCTCGTCCAATTTTTTCTATATAAATGATATTAATAACATCACTGGCTGCAAATTCTGATAACTGAAACTGTAAAATTTCAGTTAAAAAGATATCTTCAATTCTAACGCGAACAATTTTGCCCCTAAAGTCAATGTATTTTTTTGTAGATCTAATAAAATATCTTTTTAAAGATATTATAGTTTGTCAAACTTTATTTCATTAATTAATTGTTGCAATTTTAAAACAGCTGTTTCCGATTTCATAGAAATTTTATATAACGATAGTAGAGGTATAGACGAATTTATGTTATAAGCATGCGTCATGTGGACTTACTGGAAGCTGTTCCACAAGCCCTCAAATTTGTACACTCTAGTATGAAAATTTAATTAAAAACTGATTCGAAAGAACGGACCAACAAGAAAAAACTAATTTTACTGCGGCGAATTCCTCTTGTTATGTGGACTTTTGGTTTTCTTTCTTTTATTTATTTACAATTTGAATTCTTATACACTAAAGATCTTAAATTCGTGTATATGTTTATTTATTAAAATCAAGTCTTTTTAAATTTTATTTACCACACACAAACCGTTAGTTTAAATATTTTCCGGCATTACCGAGCACAGTACTACCACATTATTTTCACTGCCTTACCCTCTTAGCGCAAGGTTTCGATATTTGATTGATATGAAGCTGCCAGACAAAGCGGAAATTATAACCAATTTTTCAGCATATTAAATGTAACAACCGTGAATGGCAATGACAAGAAAATTTACATTTAACTAAACTAACACCGCTGCACAGTGTGCGATTCAAAAAATGAAATGGAAATAATTATGGAACTTCGGAACGACTGTACCGATTTTTATGATACTGTACATGGTAATAACAGAGGTGTAGGCAAGTTTAAATTTAGAGCTTGGACATACATAGGACGAGTCCACAGGGTCCCAAAGTTGAATTGTTGAAGACTTTTTGCAAAAAAAAAAAAAAAAAAAATCCAAAATTTCTATTGCGAAAAAAATTAAAANNGAAAAAAAAAAAAAAAAAAAAACACTGAGAAGGCATGGATTTATAATTTTTTTTTTTGCATATTTTTCGTTTTTAATTATGTAGTAAAATTCTTGTTACGGAATTTTTTTGATGAGATTTCACACATAAGAAGATTTTTGGATGCTTAATTCAAAACGCTTTTTTAGATTTGTCTACAGGAAACAAATAATTCCAAAAAAAAAAAAAAAAAAAATCCAAAATTTCTATTGCGAAAAAAATTAAAACACTTTAGACTAAATAAAAAATATGGCATGTTTTTGATGTTTTATACAAGAGAAAAAGAATACTACCACTTTTTTGGCAAAAAACGGGGAAAAAATCGACCTTTTTTGAAAGTTTGAATTAAATGCTTGTAACTTTTGACTCCGTAACTATTTTTTCAAACTTCTTTTTTGCACAATTTTTCTATTTATTTTGTTAATGAAATAAAAGAAATTAAAAAAATCGGGTGAAAGTTGGACTTCCTTCACCAAGATTGGTTGGAATGTAAAAATTTTAATATTTAAAGCTCAGTTTCTCTAAAACTAAAAGAGATAATATATACATACGACAATGTTGTATATAGATCTCGACTAGCAGAATCCTTCCATATAAAAATCTTTGAAAGCGGTTCAGAAATAACTATCAGGATCAGGTTTATTAAAAATGTTATAACCAAATGGCACAGGTGTATGAAACGGCGTATGATCATACCAGCTACTACAGGAACTTATGAGTCGTGTATGACGAGATTAATTGGCAGGGTTTCATACACATTCAACTTATGTATTAAAGTAGGTATGACGTTTTGTCAAAAAGGCGAGCCCATGACACAAACAAAAAAAGAAACAAAAACATTTATCCAGTAAAATTTTTTTATTCCCTTTTTAATTTAATTGACCCTTTTTAGAGCGAATTCTGTTAAAAAACATTTAACTCATCTTGAAAAATCTCTGAAAAAATCATATTTAAATAAATTGTTCTGATTAAAAAGCCATTCAAACAAATACGTCCCCCAAGCCATTATAAATACGTCCCTCATGGGTATTTGAGGCCCTACTTCCAAACTTAAAATTATAAAATCCTCCGCTATACTTGTAAAAAATTCCATATAAATCTAATCCAACCAGTAATTCTAAATCTAAATCTGCTCAATGTATTTTTCATAAGGAATTCATATTTTAAATAATAATTTAATTAATATTCACCACTTAAATACTTCTAAATATATTTTTTTTGTTTGTCTCTTTGTTTATTTTAATTATTTATGTATAAACAATCATTTTAATAAATCACAATTTTTAATAACTCTATTTCAAATCCAAACTGACACAATTGCATCTATAATTTCTATTTAGTGTAAAACATAAAATGTCCTTATAAAAATAAAGAACGGATTATGAGTATTATTTTAAATATTTAATTAAAATTAATTAAATGTTTTAAAATACAAACCAACAAACAAATAACTATTTAAATATTTACATTCATAAATAAAAAAGATTATAATTATATTATTAGTTTACAACAGTATTTAGCGATTCAAGTAAAAAAGTAAAAAGAATTAAAATTTACAAAGTTACACACACGGGTTAAAAAAAAGAAAAAAATAAAGAAAAACTATCTACTGTGAGTTGTTGCTGGAAAGAAAAATCCCGATATATTATTAACAGAACTTAAGAAAATGTTAAATTTAAAGTAGTTGTTAAAAATAATTATGTTTTATGAAAATATATTATGTAATTTTTTCGTTGTTTAAAATATGAAATAGCCCACAGTGCCTTATTCAGAAATGAAATGGATTTATTAAGTTTTTTGAAATAAAAATATTTTCTCTCCATAATAGGTTCGCAAGATATAGCAAAAATAAGTAAACAATCCCATTTTTGGAAATTTATGAAATTTTTTTGGGAATTATCGCCTTTTCTTAACAAATGCAAAAGACTAAATAAAAACTTAATTAAACAACAATTAAAGATGTAAAGTTTCATTTTAAAAACTCCACTAACTAAATATTTATTTCAAAATTAAAAGCAAATGATATGCACAAAATAACGAATCAGTCCATTCTTGGTTGTTTCTTGCAAAATGTGTTCTAGAAATTTTCGTATTGTAAATATTTTTATATATATTAGAAATAAAGACAAAATTTCCTATACAACAATATATAAAATGTATTATTTGTCAGCCTGATGGTTATAACAAAAGGATTTGAATTAAGCACTATGTTCAAAAAAAAAAAAAAAAAAATAAATTTCACTGCATTATCGGGAACGGCATTACCTATCATAGATAAATAAAGCAAAATTAAACAAATCACATTCAATTATGAATTATGAATCATTTAATTGTATACGCAAAACACACGATATTGGACTTATTATATACCAATGTTTAGGAAATTTTGTCTTCTTTTCAAATATATATAAATATATTTATAAAACTTTTGAAAAAAAGAGAGAATTAATTTTTGATCTTGTGCATTTTATTTATTTTTAATTTTGAAATAAAAATTTTGTTATTTGAATGAAATTTTAAATAGATTTTGGTGCTTAATTTTAGGCTTTAATTTTAGGATTTATTTTTTTGTCTTTGTCAATGAAAAGGCCACAATTCCCAAAAAAACTTTAAAAATTTCCAAAAATCTATTTTTTTACTTAGTGTGCTATATCTTGCGAACTGATATTTAAAACATATTAATCTAAGTAAATATTATAATTTCTCTTCAATTTCAGCTTTGCGCTTTAAGGAATTGAGGCGAAAGTTGGGAAATCGTGAAAAATATGACGAATTTGGGAGTCCCTGGTTATCTCAGGAATAAAATTTTTAAAACTTATTTTCCTTGACACAATTTTGTATAAAGTTATCTTTCAGAAAAACAAAAATACGACACTTAGACATTTTTTCAAAAAAAAAAAAAGAATCTACTTACTAGGGTTTATCAAATCGACTTTCGAATAATTAAACTAATCAATCGACTTTTTGTTGGAAAAGGTCGCAAAAATCGTAATACACTATTTGGTCTGAAAATTGTCGAGAAATCGAGTTTCTTGTTGCCAGAAAGACGAAAAGTCGATGATAGTCGGAAAATGTCGAAATTGACTAAAATTGAAAATTGTCGAGAAATCGACTTTGTTGTTGCCAGATAGTCAAAAAGTCGATAAAACTCGGAAAAAATCGAAAAGTAGGAGAAAGTCGAAAAAAATCGGAAAGTCAGATAAAGTCGAAAATAGTCGGAAAAAATCATTAAATCGGAAATAGTCGGAGAAAATCGAAAAGTCAAAAATAGTCCTAAAAATCGAAAATAGTCGGAAAAAGTCAAAAATAGTCGCAAAAATCGAAAATAGTGGGAAAAAATTTAAAAGCACATAAAAGTGGTAAATAGTCGGAAAAAGTCTATCATAGTCGGAAAAGGTCGAAAATAGTCAACAAAGGTCGGAAATAGTCGGAAAAAATCGAAAAGAGTCAATAGAAGTAGAAAATAGTCTAAAGGTCGAAAATAGTCAAAAAAAAGGTGGAAAAATAGTCAGAAACAATCGAAAAGTCGATAAAAGTTAGAAAAAGTCGAAAATAGTCAAAAAGTCTACTATTCTACAATTTAAAAAAGTCGAAAAATCGACTATTTAAAATTGACAAAAAATCGCTTTCTTTTCAAAATTCATATGCATATATCTCTTGATTCTGGGAAGATTTTTTCTTTACTTATTTTCAGGGAAACTAAAATTGAAAAGATATGCATGACAATGTTTTTTGTAGATTTCTTCGAGTAGAATCCGTTTATGTAAAAATATTTTAAATCATTTCTGATATATCGAATCGGGAGTGTTTCCAAGGTGTCCAACTTTGGGGCCATGTGGACCCGCCTCTAGTAGTTCTATATGATTCAATCTGAAAACTTAAGCTCGTTTACTTTCCTAATATCACTTAATGAAATTTCAATAAAATCGAATCATTCGTTTGGAAATACCAGATTTATTTCCATTTTATTTTTTTAAAAGGGACACTGAGCAATGGGACCAAATGCAAAATAAATGGTAATAAGTCTGGAGCTCTGAAACTTGTGAACCAATTTACATGAATCTTGGCAAATCGATAAATGAGGAGTAACGCTTTGAGAATATATTTTGGCTGGAATGTGTAACTGGAACTCGAATAAAACTACAGTGGGCCAAATAAGCCACTTGGTAAACATATGGGGGCGTATAACTTTTCAAATATAAACCAATTTTAAATATTTTTACATTTCTAAATTCTTCTAAGATAGGCCCTACATCCAACAGTGACCAAAAAATTTTGTATTTTGCATACAAAGTTCAAATTTAAAAATTTAGTTTTGATTTTTATACTTCTACGAATTAATTTAGAAAGTTCTTTATATTTTTAAGGGTTTTGCAAAAAATTTTTGACAGTTTACCTTTTTCCGAAAATATTCATATTTTCAATAATAAAAATTTAGATCTTTAAAAATGTATATTAAAATTGTATATATTTTTCTGATTTTTACATTTATTAATTTTTTATTAAATATTTTATAAAATTATAAGATAAATATCTTAGATATTAGTTTAGAAAATATTCCCTTTCAAATTTATGAAATAAGTTTTGGAAAAACATAATTTGAATTTGTTTGTTTTATTAGCAAAAAATTAATTATACATATTTTCAAAGAAGACAGAATTATCTTTAAAATGATATATAATATGATTATTTTAAATTCATAATGTTTTTAGAAAATTAGTTTCAAATAACTAAAACGCATAAAAATATAGAGAAATCTTCAAGTTACCTTCTACTTTTGGTAATGCAGTAGGCTAAGACAGTGCGGTAAGGCCGTATCAAAAACAATGTAGATAAATGAATGTTTTTACGATTTGCAACGTTTTTAAGCGGATCTATAGCCTACATTGTATCATTAATCCAGGGCAAATAAAAAGTATAATTTTTTTTTTAACAGCATTAAGTAATAAATATTAGTATAATATATTTAGAAAATTACTTTTAAATATAATTTTCTTTAAATTTAATTTTAGGCTTAAATGATAACAAAGTTAAAGTTTTTATTTTATTGATTTTTATAATTATAATTTATAATAACAACTAGATACATATTTGTTAATAAAAAAAACCAAAATAATATTTAATATATATTTAAATTCATATTAAATATTATACTGTATTTTTTTCAAAATAACAACCAAAACCATAAACAAATTGTGATTATAAATTAAAAAGAAAAAAGAAAGCAAAATATTATTCATTAAATTTATTTATTTATTTATATATTTCTGTATGTATTATATGTAATTGTAATATAAATGAACTCATCAACAGTTATTACACACGGGAACTAAACATATCTAATACACTTTAAAAAATAATTCTAAACTTTTGAAATTATATTAACAAGAACATTATTTTTCCAAAATCTTTTTTTAATACTTATTTGCTACATTTACAAAAAATAATAAATAAATATTGAGTTTGTAAATATAATATTTCTTTGTTGATAATATAATTTATGTTGAAATTTTTTTCAGTGTAATTTTGTTATTTATATACATAAAATTACCTGAACTTAATTATTAAATAAAATGCATATAAATAGTTATGCCAACAAACAAACTCATAAAAATTCAAAATATTACAAAAATGCTTTGGGGAATATTTACACCACCATACCCAATACATGTTGTTATATTTAATTATTTGTTTAATTGAAAAAAAAAAAAAATAATAATAATAATAATAAAATAATATATAAGTTAGAAAGCTGTTGCGAATTTTATATACACTTCCCTTTTGAATAGACTAAAACCGATTTTAAATAAAAACTCTTTTTATCAAGGAAAATTAATTTTTGGTAGGAGACCCTTATTTTTTAAAATAATCTGTTCAGATTTTTGTTCTAATTTAATCATTTATCCATAGAACGTGTTATTTTTTAATATCATAATTCCAAGGATTATATTATATATATAATAGCTGAAATCGGACCTTATACATATATGTTTTATTAGGTTGAATATTGCAGAAATTAACATGTATTTGTCACCTATTGTATAAAGGATATTACCAACGTATATCTATTACAAATACCTCTACATAATACTATATACACACATATCTATGTGTGGGTTATTATCAACCTACATACAAACATATGTAAGTCCTAAAGTAGTTGTAATTATAAACAATAAATTGACAAAAATTACTACATAATTGAAATTGTTTAAACCTTATAAAGTGTGGGCTAATGACTACAGGGCTATTTTGTATTTATTAATGTCAGTTAAATGGATTTATGCTATAAAAATTATAAGAAAAAAAGTATATATACATTATAGTGCTCCAAAAAAAACGAAGTTTCGAATTTTAACCGCCCCCCCCCCCTCTAAAATTGTTCTACGGGTTATAAAAATACGTCGTGCAAAAAATTAGGGCAAGAGGACTACGTTAACTGGTGCCATAACGGCTCTGAAGTTTGAAGATGTATTTACAAGGGAAAAATATGCATTTTTTTCAGTTTCAACAAAAAATTGTCGTTTAATAATTAGTTTTGCATTTTATATTGGTAAAAGAATCGTAATGTACACAGCCATTAGTTGGTACAAAAAGATATAAAACATAAAATTGGTTGAAAAAATAAAAGTTAATTGAACAATTCCCCAGGCCATTACATGCTGTCTCAGAGTCACTTGAATTCGAAATGTGACCAAAAACGTAAATATATTTTTTAAATAATATTCCAGTAAACAATTGTATTATTAAAATATATCTGTAAGTTTACTTGAATATGAGCTTTTGTTCTGAGAATAACGTAAACCTGTTTCTTGAGCTATGATCCCACAAAAAATCGATTCTTTGTTTTAGTGGAACCAAAATAATTCAACCTAAAAATTTATAACAATGAAAATAGTTTATCGAAACAATAAGCGGATACATTACGCTATATTGCAAATGAAGCACATAGGTTTAAAACTTTTGGTTCAAAATTAAATTGAACACTTGGGTTATATTTTCATTTTATAGCTATAAACTTTTCTTTCGAAGTTAAAGTTTTGTATACTCGAAATTTTAAAGTCACAGTCTTACGGCAAATGTTAACAATTTTACTCCACAGGATATTATCTATGATTAAAATTGTTAAAGGGCATTGAAGCGAATGAATATATAAAAAAGTTATAGACACCATTGCACAGTGTGGCAGAACTGAAAATTCTTGGCTGGTTGGATTTGCATGGAAACAAGCAAAGGTGTTTCCAACAGACTCTTAGATGTGCAGCTAAGAGACATAAAATAGAATACCTTTGACATGAAAAAATGTTTAATCACCTGCCAAATTTTGCTCTAAATTTAAATTTTCTTTAAAATCATAAAATTTTGAATTTCATAAAAAAATATATTTTCTAGAATTCTAAAGTACGAATCTGCAAACGGACTGTAGATTATGAATTTATAATATGTTGTTATTTTTTGTCTCAATAACTAGTTATTTTTGTTCGAGTTGTCCATGAATTCTAGTAGTTATTTTTAGACTCTAGTGATACTAAAAAATATGTACCTAAACAAAAAACGAAAAGATTTGTCGTCAATAAGTATTGAACTTGGGATCCTATTAAGTAGTCGTTTTTAATGACTAACTTCTTACTCAGTACATCATCTCTCACTTAATATTTAAAGCTAAAAATCTTGTTTTAGCATAAAATATATTTTTAAAACATTTTGTTAAAAAAACGAATAGCACCAGAATGAGGTTAAACCGGCAACCTTCTGGTTGCTAATCCTGCGGTCTACTGATCCATGTGATTGTAACTTACTCTACAATTATACTATTGAGTACTTATTTATATGATGTAGAGAAGGCAAATAATAATGATGCCTACTTTCTAGAAAAGTACTTTAATAAGTAGTTGTCATTACCGAAAACCAAAAAGTTTTTGCTGGGTAGTTGTGAAATGTGAACGTCGGCTCCTTAAAGATCACTACAATATATTTGAATCAGCTTTTCCGACATTTGGTTCTTGTTGCTTTTTTGGTTTCAAAAATCAAAAATAACAGTAATTTTCCTTCTCTGATATAAATATGTCTTTCCATTAAAAAAAAATCGGACATTAATTGCAATTAATATTTTTATTAACAAATTTTGTGTTTAACAATATTTTTCAAAATATCTTCGCGACCCACCAGAAATGTTCTTACGGACCCCCATTCGAGAACCGCTGTTTTAAGGTAACGAAAATGCTATACCTTTTTTCTATATATAATAAGATAAAAAGAATCCATTCTTTTAAATTTCATGATCTTTTTTATAAATTACTATAAAAGTACATTTTATTATATGTTCGAATATTCTTAAGTTTTTTTTTCATACAAACGCTCATTTTTAACGTGAATTTTAATTTTTTTCTTATTACATTCAAAAGTTTATTCAACTTAAATTTTAGTTGATTTTGAGACATTAAGGCACC
>MINK01171911.1:5122-41430 GCA_001735545.1 Phormia regina
TTTTGAAGTTGTGAAAATGTTCTCTTTTTGAAGAACTTCAACTTTTTTTGCTGGGTAGCAACACTGGTTGTGATGTAATAAAAAAACATGCTATGTAAAGTAAAAATATATATTTTTCTTGTCATTTGAAAATAAAATATTTCGTAAAAAGAAACTTTAATTTATCAGAAAAGAATGGACAATTTTCTAAATAGAATGCAAGGATGAAATTTGCAGGGAATGTGGGTAAGAATTTTAAACATGTATTTCCATATGCATAGTTTTTTTTTTTTTTTGATAGCAAATTTTTTCTCTATTAATATATTCAATTAAAATGTTTGTTTTTATTTTTAATTTGTAAATTTTTCAACATACAATTTAATTAAATAAATATCTTTAATAAAAAAAAAGTTAAAACATTATTCTGTAAAACAAAACAAAAATTCGTTCCGATAATTTGTATAGTCAAATAATAAATTTAATAAATTTTAATTTGAATCCAAATTTATTTGTTGTTTTCAATAGAAAATTTTAGGACGTATTTTCGTTTCATTTTACAAAATAAGGTCCTTTCATAAGTTTTTTGTTCTAATCTGAATTAAGAACCGATCCTCATGTTATTTGATACAAAATTATTCAATCAAAGAAACTTCAAATATTTGTTAAATAAATATCCTGTAAAAAGGTGCTAATTCTGCTAAAACATTATTTGCACTTGATAAACGATCTAATGTAGATCACAAAAATTTTTATAAATTTCAAAACACTTTTTAATTTTGAATTTCTTCAATAGTTCTCGTATCTGTCTGATCTTTTTAAGTTGGACTTAGCAAGCAGATGCAACAAGCTTTTTAATTGTACTAAAAAACTTTTATAAAATTTCCGAAATATTTAGATTAATAGTTTTGTATATTAAACATTACAAATCAAACTTGAAAGAATTCCATAAGTTATAAAAAATATTTTCAAATGTATGCTTTAAAAATATTTAAGGAAAAATATGTCCATACAAGTAGAATTATTAGTTCTGAAATGATTAAAAATTGTGTACATTTGCTTGATGTTCTGTATTAATTTTTATATAAGAGCTATGGTCAATTAAGGACAAATTTTTTCTAAAAATCTTAAGATATATAAAATTCGAAAACTTGAAATCGGTTGATCACAGAGTTTTGATTGTTTTTATGTTTAATTGATAATATACTACAGATCACAGAAAAAATATAACTTTTGATCTTCTAGCCACTATTTATGAACTTGTAGGCAACCTTTTAATTTAATATTTAATAGTTGTTTTGGACACCTTTTTAGTTCTCTTTAATCCTCTTTTTACAAAAGTTCAATATCTCTTCAGTTGTCTTTGCTTCGAATAATTTAGAGAATTGTCCTGTCATGGTACAAATACTATCTATTTGTTTTGGTACCACTCCAAAGCATTCTCAGGTAGTAATATGTTGCCAAATCGGACCAAAAATATACAGATCTATTGTGCTCTCTTATAAAAGAAAAAATATCTTTTGCAAACATTTTTTATGGTGTTTTTCGGTATTTATACCGCAACTGAATAAATCTTGTCAAACCAGGAATTCTTTATGAAATTTTAACAGCTTTTCATTCTAATGATATCTTAACATATCCTCCCTCGAGCATCATCAACATACAAATTTGTCAGTACACACGTTTCGTCGTACATTTTACAAAATGTCCTATTCTTGGCTTTTAATTTTTTTGCAGCATTCCAGTTTTGAAGATTTTGGACTTTATGTGTTTTCAACTAATCATTAGCATTCACTTTTTGCATTAAATAAGCTGTGTACTAAGCACCCCTGTTAGGTGCTTTTGTACCAGATGTGTTTGGAACTCTTTTCGATATGTTTTCAATTATCTTGGCCTTCAAAATATCCTATGGACCTTTTTTCTCCTCAACCCTTGTATTATATCAATTGAAAACAGTTCAAGCAGATATTTAATTCTTTGGCCAATTATGTGTAGGACCAATTTGGATTTTTAGAAATTGTTTAATAATTTGTAGCCGTATATCATTTTCGTCAATTAAATATAATAACTGACATATTTTTCAAAGATATTTTAACAAAGATAAATTTAAATATTGCTTCGGAAAAAAGTTATGAAGCAAAACGTAAGATAAGATTTTTTCGATAGCATTCCTTATTTAATTTATACTGATATTATTTGTGCCGAATCTCATTTGTTTTTATTTTATTTATTTATTAATTTAGTACTTAAAAGCCTTCATGCAAACAGGATGATATTTAATGTATTAATAGGCATTTAATCACTTAACCAATTTGTTTAAAACTATATCAGCCAATTTTGTTATAAGACATACGACTTTTATAAATTAAACTAGAAAGTGCTAAGTTGTTTTGAACAACTTTTCAGAAATTTTGTTTTTTCTATGAGCCATACAAATTAATCCTTAAACCGGAGCTTATCCATATAAATTTCATACAACTAAACATATGACAATTTGTCAACTTAATCACTAGAAGTCCTTTTTAAATTTTCTTGGGAAAAATTTTTCAAAATTTGGCAAAATCAATTTTAAAAAATATTTCCCTTATCCAAATAGTAAACTGCAGATTATCGTAGCCAGTCTAACTACTATTTTGGGGAAACAATTTATTTAAACGACAGGAAACTGGAGCATGTAGACACACTTCAACAAATGTATATAAATTTTATTTGTTAAAAAATTATTAAGTTTTCCTTTTCCTCATTCAATGAACATTTAAATTAATTCAAATTTTAATAAATTTCCTTTGCCAACTATTGCTAAATATATTTAAAAACTGCATAAATCCTTATGTGTCATTGAGAGCATTGATTTTTGAAACTTAATTTAAGTAAAACTTTTATTTACTTAATCACAATAAACAAAAGTAGATATTTAATAAAATATGTATAAATCTTTTTTATTTTATTATAAAATACTTAATAAAACTTAATACTATGCAGATGTGCTGGGCTATTATCATTATAATTAAATTCATCTTTTAACGTCTTTGTAAAGCGATTATTATAAATGACATAAATTCAAATTTAAACTAAACTATAAATTTTATTGTTAAACATTTCTTTTGAAATTATTATTATTGTTATTACTTGTATTAAACAAATAATATGATGTGGACTTTTTTTATCTATTTGTATTTTTATGCAACTTATTATTATTATTTTGTTTTTAATATTTTACGTGTTTAAAAGCTATTTACTTGGTTTTTTTTTCTTTCATTCCTTTTTTTGTAACTAAATCGAATTTGAATATCGAATTGCATTTTTATAATCCATTGACCTAATTTGTATATAAAGTACTTTAAATTGCATTATATTCAAATAATTAAACAATTGTAACAAAAACATAAAGATTTTAACACAAAAGATTTATATCCATTGTTGACTGGAAATGGTGTAATTAGTTTAATATTTTTTTTTCCACATTTAACTTAAAACTATTTACATATAACAATGATGTATTATTTCATTATATATATGTTTTTTCTTCTTCTTTGATATTAATGTCTACATTTTGTTAATTACATAATTTGCCATATAAATAAATACAAAATGTAACAGTCGGTTTGTTGTCTTAATTTTAAATTTATTGTTTCCCTTTTTTTATTTATTTATTTATTAAAGACAATCTGAGAAAAATAAATACAAATACAAAAAAAATGAAAGTTGTGAACTTTCTGCTCTGACAGTACCAACGACGTCAGTCACTCACTGTACCATAGCAAAGTATTTGCGTGTGTGTTTGTGAATAAAGGCATGTGTGGTAGCAGTTTTATGTAAATAAGGTCAAATGTCAGAAGCAACAAATAGACCAAAAATAAAAAGACTTAAGACAAAAAAAAAAAAAAACAGAAAAATATGACAATTTAAGAAAAACTAATACATATGTATATAATTTATAAGACTTAATGCAAATCCATACTCTAATGTTTTGTTATTTTATTTTAATGCCACACCTCTATTTGTATTTAAATGTTACGAATTTACTATTTTTTTTCTGAATTTGTACTTATTTTTCGTGTTTGTGTTCAATGTCTTTTCAACAGTTTTAATTGTAGGTATTGATTTTGTAATAAGATTTATTATGTATTAATATTAAGTATTTCTGTGAATATTTAAGAGTAGATTTGCTTATTTTGCATTAAATTATCTATGTATATATGTAATAGGGGCACCAGACCTCATATTCTTCTACCAATATGGTATTTTAAACGGCTATATTAAACACATTACTTGAGAAATGAAATAGCATATGGATTTTTTTAATGATATTATAAATCACTTTTAAAGAAACTCTAATACAATTCCAAAATTTTGAGTTTTATTATAAAAAGAGATGGGTAGATTTTTTAAAAGGATTTCCCCATGGTTTGGTTTGAGTTCTTCCTAATTCTATTAATAGCACCCATACAAAGAAAATATTAAATATCAGTTAACCTAAATACAGTTAAAGTAAAAAAATTGTATTAATCACCAAAGTTAAAATTAAAATGGGATATATGGGATCAGGAAAAATGAAACCCACCATAATTCGAAAATATTAATTATCATTTATCTTAGAAACTATTACAGCAAAAGTTAGAATAACTTTCTCAAAAGTCTCAATAAGTTGAGATGCAAATTGGATGGATAGGACCAGGGAAAATGGTAACCCACATACAAAGCAAATATTTTAAGTAGGATTTGTACGAACTGTTTTATTATTACTTTGAATACTTTAAATAAAAATAACATAGTAAGGACGAGAAAAGTGGTACCCCCATACATTTTCTTACAAACCTCCCATACAAAGGAAATATTAATACGTCTAAAGAACTAAAATAACAAATGTTTTAGCAATTTATGAACTCTAGGGCGAATGTTAAAAAAAAACTTATTAATGGATAAGTGAAATAATGTTGCAGCAAAAACCTTAAACTTGTATTATAATACCTTGAAAAATGGCTCCCCCAACGCAAATAAATAAAAATATGATGGATAGAGCCAAGGGAAAGCGTAGCACCTTATACTAATAATGAAATTAGGATAGAATGGTGACCATCATACACTGAAAATATTTTAATATACTGTCTAAATGCAAATTTTTTCATTAATTTTCATGATTTTATTAAAAAATGGGACGGATAAGACAAGGTAGATTGTTACCCTTTATTCGAAGTCATTATTCTTAACGGATATTTAAAGAACTGCTAAGAGGAAAGACCTCAAATTTTATAGCAACTACTATATTATCATATTGCCCCTAAACTTTTCGCATATAAAGTAGTATTTTCTTAAAATTTGTAATAGAGAGAATATTTTTAATGCAGCTTCATTCTTTTTGCTTCTAAATAGATTAAAAAATATAAAATTGGCTTAAAATTGATGAAACAATACTCAAAACTATTTTTTATATATCAAAATTTAGGGCTTTTTTGAAATTTTTAAAAATTGGTTTGTTGTTAACAAAATTAGATCAATCTATTGCCTAAATTATATAGTTTTTCAATTGAAAATAAAAATATCATTTTAATATTAGTTCCCCTATTAGTTAAACCACAGTTTAGCTATTTTATTGATTTCGTCTATTTTTATTTATTATTTTAATGCTTTTAACAAATCTTTCATAGGAATCCAGAATCTATCTTCCAGTTTTATCAGAATGACAACATCAATATATCTCTCAAATTCTGCTATTGGTACCTACCATCCAAATACTATTGGATTTTCTCAATATCATAATTAATATTTATTCTATAATCTTGACGATAATTTCCCCACAGTTTAATGTGGACATTAAAGTTAAGTTAAAATCAAAAACTTTTTTTCAGATATTGCATAAGAAAAATACAAACAGTATGATTATATCATAATCAACCTAAATTCAATACAATACCTTGTACTAATTGCTAACTAAAATTCGTTATATAATTGTCAACATTTATTTAGAAAATAAATAAAAAAAAGTTTAAAAGTCCCATTTTTTAGTCAAAGATATTTTGTTGTTCACAATAGAGCAAAGAGAAGAACACAATATAAAAATTTTATTTAAAAGTAAATTTACTTCAGATGAATTTTTGTACATTTTTATATTTTAAAACACCCACGTGAAGAAAATATAACAATTTTTCATAAAAAAAAAAAAAAAACTGTGAGCTATGAGCACTAACTACCACATGGGCTGCTATCAAATAGTGAAAATTGTCTGAGATTTTGCATCTAATCACTTCAAAGAGGAATGATGTGAGTGTTTGATAAATGCCTACCATATGAATTTATAACAAATAAAAAAATAACTTGCAAATATCTTACACTTGCATACTCGTTCATATAATATGGTTCACATAATCGTAAAATATGTTCACTTAAATTCCAAAAAAAAAAAACCTCTTTAAAGTAGTTTGAAAATTTAAAGTGAAAGGATCATTTGATGTGATAAAACAAAAAAAAAAAAAAACGCATATTTATGTTCATCGTAATAGACGTACAACTTACATATTGTAAATATTATACATAATAGTTATTTAAGTATTTATGTATATGTAAGTGTTAGTGTGTGAATGGTAAACATTTTTAATTGTTTTATTTTATTTTGTGTAATTTAGTAATTTTAAACGAATTTATTTTTATTTATGCTAAATTTTTTATACGATTTTTTTTCTTACACCTGAGCATTATAAAATTTTCGAAATTAATGAAAAATTTTACGATTTAAAAAACAATATTATTTTTAAAACACTTTATAGAACTTAAACCTAATGGTAAGTAATTAATTTGATTAATTAGATTTTATAGTTTAACAGCAACACCAATAATCTAGTTTATAGTCTTGTATTTATGATTTTACCCTACATTACATCTAATAACAAAATGACATGTTAAAATTCCATTTTTTTTTTTTAAATTAACTTTGATCTAAAGAAAATATTATTCTTAAGCAAAAGCCTTGTTACTTAAAACAATTAAAGATTAGTAAAAATATCCAAAGAAAAAATGTTTTCGCAATACAATTTTCTTTTAAAACTTATTACCAGGGAAACCAAAATATGTAATTGCATGCATTTTCCTGGACGTTGAATGAAGCCATTGATAAAATATTTATCCGTTTCATAACAAATAAATCATTTTGGCATAGATTTGTTAGTGCATATTTTATTCTTAACGGCTTATTTTTGCATTTGGCAATTTTTAGTGCATATTTATAGCAAATTTTTTTTCTTTTTAGAGCATTTTTTGACATTTTAAAAATAATTTGTTATCTCATGAAATATTTTTCAAACATAATTTTATAAAAAAAAAATAAAAAAAAATAATGATAATAAATGACTTTCGCTATAAATTTTAAATGACACTTGATACGACTATAAAATTTTTACAGAAGCTCTAAATTATATATTTTGATCAAAACACAAATTTTGAAAAAGTTGTCGGTTATGATCTTTGTTTTTTTTTAAATGCACATTTTCTTGTTTTTAGAGTATATTTTTCGATTTTTACTGCATATATAATGCGCATAAAACCCATTTTTTAGAGCATATTTTGATTTCTCTGCTTATTACATTATAAAAACACGATGTATAGCTAAAGAACAATTAAAAATTAATTTTTAGCCAACAAATGTTAGTTTTACTAAGGGTCTTCGTGTCGATAATTTAAAATAAATTTTATTAAATATTTTTATAAGTTGTACAATTACATTGACAATATAAATTAAGATACTACAGTTATTAGAGAATACTTAGAGTTAATATGTACAACATATATATATGAATGTATGTATGTATGTATGTATGTATGTATGTATGTATGTATGTATGTATGTATCTGTTTTAAAAACCAACAGTGGTTTTTATTTCAACAACAGTAACTAAAAAGTCATTATCATTTCAACAAGATCGTTATTTGATCTGATCTAAAGTAATTATTTTATTAAATTACTGCCACCTTGATACATTTTTGTAATTGCCACGATCATATTTATAAATGAAATAATATTAAATGTTTAATATTAATTAGTGTTATTAAATAAAGTGTTGTGGAGTGTGCTTAAAGTAATTTGAAAACTTTTTGATAGTTTAATATATGTAAGTACAATAATAATAATAATAATAATAATAATAATAATAATAATAATAATAATAATAATAATAATAATAATATTATATATTTATATTTGTTTTAATTTCACAGATTTTCTATAAAATTAAATTTTTTTCAAAAAAGCTGCTAATTTGATATGGGATTATTAGAAATGCTTTAGAAATTGTTTCCTTTATAATTGTGTCCCTAATTCTGTTATTTTCTTTTTAAACGTTGCAAGTTTTTTCAATAATAATAATAATAATAATAATTATAAAATACATTTAAGCCATGAAAAAAATAAAACGGTTCGAATAAACCTGCTAAAAACTGGGTTTTAAAATTACATTTTATTTCATGTGTTTTAAAAATATACCTTAATGAAATATTATTACAAAGTGACACTTTTCATTTTAATTCCGGAAACGTGGAATGTAGACATAGAACTTTTTCAGAATATCACAAAAAGATTTTAAAAAATTTCGAAACACTTTTTTGAGATATAGAGAGAAATCCGTATTTAGTGTAGTTTTTGTACCACAGATCTTTCATATATTTTAAATCAATTTAGGATTTTTAAACTTATTTAGAAAGCTGAACAAAGTTGTCGTAATATTCAACAATCTTTTATAAAAATTTCAATTCTCTAATGATTTATTCACCATTTCTAAATTTATATCCCTAATCTTTTTTTTTAATTTTTGAGTTTGATGTAAATTTGTTGGATTTTTTCTTCCAAACAGTATATTTAAGTTCTTATATGTTGCTAGCTATTCACGGTACGTTTCGCTTTCACTCAAATCTATTGCAAATATGTATTACTTCCCCTGCTACCTGTCGCTCTATTGGAAATTCGATATGGAAATTATTGCTAAAACTATTACTGTAATACTTCTTTAGATATCAGAAGATTAATATTTTCTTTGTTTAGTAACTATGACTCCCCCTACGAAATGATAAGTTTATTAAGTCCGATCGATATGAAAATCGAAAATGGAAATTTTGAGAGTGCATTACGAATTTTTAAAACTGATTTATGACGTCCTCAAGAAGACCTATTAAATTATGTACGTTCATACAATCAATTTAATATATTAGGATTTTAATTATTTCAATATTCGTAATAATTTAACACATTTTTAAAAGGAGTAGTATTTCAAGGATATCTAACGTCAAAATTGATTTCGAAACAAATGGGCCACGATTTTTTTTATATCAAGTCATAGTTTCTGTGCATATTAGATAAAAGTTAATATAATTTTTGATGATTATTTTTTGCCTTAATTTAAATTTCCTTCTTAAAATAATAATATATAATGAATGTTGGTCGGTGTTCACACATAACAATTTTTCTTGCCGCATTTCTGACTTTGTAGAAGAGAGAAGTAAAGAGAATGTAAAATTTTAGTACTCTCTTCTCCTCTTTCTCCAATAAACTCAGAATTACGGCAAGAAAAATTGCTGTGTGTGAACCCGGGCTTATCTATTATATTTGTTTTTTTTACATTTTTCAACGGGGTGTTTCAATATTTAAACTATCCGAAAACCAGTTTCCCTAAAATTCAAATAAGCAATCATTCCAATCAATATATATTTCAGATTTTTTTAAGGAAAAAACATGATCCTTAGCAAGGTTAATTTAATGACATTACAGCTCTCGAAATTATATAGCCAGGAGGAAAGTAAACGTTAAAATAAATGCGAATACCTTAATAAGCATATCTTGTCCACACACACACACATACAATTGTTATATTTTTGATTAAACATTCAAAAACGTGTGTCACAAATTAAAACAAATCAATCATTGAAAGAAACAATCACTATTTCAATCCACAATGAACATTCAAAAAAATAATACAAAAAATAATAATTACGGACTTTAAATATGAAATACATACATACATTGATATATGTATTTATTATACAAACATACGTTGTTTAAACACTAACTACTCGTATCAGGTTGCTTAATTTGTCTTTAGTACACATGTGGTTACATTTCAAAGTCAAGGTCTATGCCACAATACACAACTAAACAAAACATAAAATAGTTTTTAAAGACAAAAAAAAAAAAAGCAACAAAAGTAATTTTATTTTATTCAGTGAAACAACAAAAACAAATCGACATACAGACAAACACCTAGATCACTAATTACCGCATTTATTTTTAATTTTAACGTATGTATTTATTTGATTACTTTTTCTGGGGGTTTCTTTTCACTCTCATGAAATTCATCATCTATTGCGAGTTAAAAATTTGTAACAAATAGACAACATTCACAGATACAGTCCCAATGATAAACATTCGTACAGTTGGGAGTTGCAATGCTATTCGTGGCCGTTAAAAAAAAAAATAATAATTAAAACATTATTACCTATTATTACCATTATTATTATTGTTATTTAATTTTTGTTTTTATTTATTTATTTTACTTTGTGATTGTATGCTGGATTTAATTTTCTTATTATATTTTTGCGCACATGTTGCAAATAAAATACACATTTTCATTAACATTGATTTCTTTATTTTAACATTAATGTTGAGGAAATAAATTACACCAACAAACTACTTATATTAATATGAAAAATAGGTTAAATAAATAAATTATATTTTATTATTGTTAAAATCAAATAATTACATCTTTAACTATCAAGGCCAGAATAATTAATATCGTTTAATGTTGTTTTTATATATTTAATATTAATTTATGTCTTAAAAGTTTCTTAAAATTCGATTATAATATAATTTTGTTGCGGATATTAAATATTTTTTTTTTAGATTGATTGATAATAGTGTAATTAAGCTAATGGTATGATTTGATTTGATGCGATTATTTTAGAGGATATATTAAGAAATGATTTAGATAACAAGCGATTGTTTTAAATAATTTAAATATTTTTACCTTAAGTTTATATTTTGACAGCTATAGCATATGAATTTAGTTCAAAATAAATAACTAAAATATCACACAGTAAAAAAATTCTCTTTTATAAGTATAAATGACAGAGCAAAATTTCATAAAGATCGGTCCATAATTGACAATAGATCCCATAAAAGACCTAATATCGGGAATCCCCGAAAAGTGCATAAATATATGTGAAACTTATTATTGTCGTAATATTATATATTAGTATTTTTTATTTTTTACTTAATATAAGTATAGGTCCATAATTGTCTTCTTTCCGAATTTTGGAACACATAGGCAATGGTGTAGAGTATTATTTGGTCGAGCTTGTCCGACTATATTTGTTTATTCTTTACAAACATTTAAATTATACAAAATGTTTTAATTTTTGACAGATAAAATTCTGAGTTAACACCAAATTTTATAAAATGAAAGGTAGATATTTTTTTTTTAATTCACAGACTCTAGTTGATCTTTTCTCTTACGATATTTAAGTTAAAATATAATTTTTAATATTATTATAACCTTCAAATATATAGGAATTTTGTAATTGGATATCATTACTAGTGAGAACTTTGCATTCGCGTGACAATTAAATTCCATATAAATAATCAAAAAATAAAAAATCTTGTTAACATACATATAGTGTAAATAAATAATTACTTAATATAGGTATATTACATATTTAGTATTAATTATTATTAATAAATACATATTAAATATGTGTTAATGACCTGTCCTTATGTGAAACAATATTATTACCTTTTCTATCACGTGGTACGAATAATTTATGAATGAATAGTTTATTATCACTCAACATTTAAATAAATAAAGACAATATGCCAGACAGACTGTCTAGTGAGTCAGTTAGACTAAAGTAATTTAATTTATTGCAAATATTTACAAAACAACAAATAAAATAATTGTTACAAATTAACGTAACTCTTTCATTTGTTGGAAACATGGAAACGACCGACAAACATCCGACATAAAGATAGACAGACAAACATACATATTATTAAGTTAAGTACAAATGTGGGTTTGTGTGTGTGTGTATATGTGGTGATCAAATGCATACAACAAACCAGAATAAATAATAAAATATTTATTACCAGTTTCCTCTTATAATTAATAACAGTTGCATTACAACAACAATATATATATATTTCAAAAAAAAAAAAAAACGTGCTGCAATTGCCACAATATAGACATCAATTATGACATCACAAACATGTTGCATCCAAATCAAAAATTATGATGAAAAGACACAAACATAACAAACTTGTTATAGACTTAGTAGAAGGTGGTATAACTAAATATTTGTTGCTATTGTTTTGTTCAAGTGTGGTAATAACAAATGCAACAACAACAACAATAATAATAATCCAAGAAATAATTTAACATTGACCATAACCTCGCCTCTAATGGTCATAGTGGCGGCAGCAATTGCAAAAAAAAAAACTGAAAATGAAAAACAAAACTAGTTGATTAGCTGGCATTTAGATGGTTCAAACCAACATAGTCAGTCTATAAACTCATATAATCATGATTATCTGAAAAGCAACCATTCCTTAACCTGTTGCAATATTTATGTCCGTAACATAGTAGTAATATTGTTGGAATTCCAGAGTTGCCACATTTAAAATATTTACTAATAAAAAAAATTATGTATTATTACAAAAGCGCTTGAAGTTGCCTAAAATACATAATGGAGATAACATTAAAAGTTAAAAAGGGTAAAATAATAGATCTACGAACCAAAACATTTCAAATATTGTATTATAATAAAGCATTTCAGGATGAATTGTTGTTATACATCGAGTTAGTATTGTTTAATTAAAAATATTTTACCTAGCAAACATGATAGCAAAACATAAAAAAGCAAATTATTTTCGAATCTATAGATAAAAATATTTAATAAATATTTAAACATTTTATTTTTTAAAATTAATATCAAATATTATTCTTAAGTCATTATTAGTAAATGAAAGATTGTATTTTTAAAAATTCATTCTTCAACGTTTGTAAAGAAGTTGATTGATTTCAAATCAATCTCTATTTGAGATCATACCCCTTTGTTTGCTGGGAATATATTTCCGCCAGTATTGCATAAACTTAAAATATTAAAATTTGTCTTAAAAATCTGTAAATCAAATCAAACTTAAAGTCTAAAGATATTAAAGTGATTTTTATGGCAACACTGTTATATAGATACAAATACAAACAAACAAAAAGATAATATCCCAGTGGTAAAAAAAAGGGTTAAAGAGCACTTCTAGATGGCCTTTTTTATAGTCAAAAGAGCTTCTCACTGCATTCAGTGTTAACGTATAATAATATATAACATACATATTTATTAATATATTTTACTTCTTTATTAGATCAAGTTAAAATAACTACAAATAACAAATAAAACTAATTTAACCCTGGAGGAGCAATGCTATTTTGTATGAGATCTCTTCATTTAGTGAATATTTCTTGGGAATTTCGATATAATACCTGTCGTAAATGAAATATTTAAGTGTTATCTTTGTTAGACGAAATGACTAACAACGCTCTTATGTGACTTTTTGATCCTTTAGCGATAAAGCAATTTAGAGATTAATTAAGTTACAATGAAAAAAAAAAAAATACAATATTGGGAAGGGAAGTTAGAAGTTCTATCGGATCTTTTAGAAGGCAAAGATAAGGCATTCCAAACAATCTTCCAAAAGGCCTGCACAATGGAAGCCTTGAAATTTTTACCATTGTGGCGATTAATAGTTTTGCTTGTAGATGTTGTTAATGGTGATGAGGATGATTAAAATTTTTTTTATTACCACTTTTTCTGTCTGTGTTTGTTTTATTTGCCTCACACAACAAGTGCAACAAGATTATGAACGTGTTGTAATTGAAGTTTATTTACAATTTATTGTTTATTGTTGTTGTTGTTGTTTTTGCTACCACTAATGTTGGAATTTCAATTGATTGGGGAAACACTTTCATAGATGAATGCAACATTTGATTTGATATTCTGCTGTTGTTGCATTTAGGAATTCGGAATACATACAAGACACGCAAACATTTATAATTATAATAATAATACAAATAATTACAGTTTAATTTGGCTAAAACAAATTACGTTACTTCATTTTATTTTTTACTAATCTAATTCTATATGTATTTAGGTTTAATCTAAATATTGTAAAAAAAGATATTCTATAAGTACCAGTCTTTTTCAGCTGATTCCAAAACGATTCCACTATATCCTGATAGCTCTCGGATTCTCGGACTGGCCTTTCTTCACGTTGTAAAATTTCAAGCACTTTTTCGATGAATGGCCAACATGAGTGAGGTACATATTTAAAACTGCCCGAATGCGTCATTTACTCACAGTATTCTCTGCGTACAATTTTACATTTTACGACATTTTATTTTTGTATTTGATTTCATTCCATTCCATTGATATTCATATAGGATTGTTCTTTGATACAATATCATATGTATACTAAGTTATCAACCAGATTTAGTGACAAAAAATCCGTATACGTTTTATATCATCCAATTTTATAATTTTACTTGATCTGAGAAGAATCATCTGAGAAGCTTTTCAAAATCTAATTCAAAACATATCTTGGTGAATAAACTAATTTGATGTTAGTTTTAGCGAGAGTCTAATATTTAAGCACAATACGAATACCACAAGTATCTCACATTTAACTCAACAATTACCAGTTAATACTCGTGCAATTAGTTATACATATATGTATTTTTTTTTTGCTCTTCTGAGTTGAACTCCACTCATTTATTATTTCATTAATAAAATTTGTTATGCAAGTTAAGCAGAAAATACAAAAATGTCTTCATTTTTTTATTTGTTATTGTTATTGTTATATTTATTATAGAGTTGTAAAATCTATTTGCTTTATGAGCCAAGAAATTAAGACAAACTGTCATTTTAAGTGCCATCATAAAAAACACTGTAAAAAATAGTGGTTTGTGGTTATTAACTGTTAATTACTTAATGCAATATTTTTATTAACCAAATTTCCGTTAATTTGGTGCAAACTAACATAATTATTTCGCAGGAAGAGATTTTAATTAAAAGAAAAATTTTAAATAAATATTTTAATTCAGTAAAAATTAATAAATTTAAAAACGATCATTTAAATTAAAATTAATTAATTTTTGAAATAACTATTAAATAATAAATTTAATAGAAGAAACTTTTGCATAAAACAAATTCGGGACCTACAAATATAAAATTGTGCCCTATCGGTTGTAATGTTAAAAAGCTTATAATTTAATATTCTCTCCATCTTGCTCAACTGCAAATATTTTTTAATTTTCGTTCTAAATTTAGATTTATTTTCAGGTCTTTTGGTATTTATTTTTATATTGAGATTTAAAATTGAAACAATTTTTTTTATTATATTTAATATCTGCTAGTAAACTCATTTGTACATATGACTTTTTACAAGTGTAATTATTTTAAATACAAATAAATATATGTATATAGTTTTATGTTTTAATTTAATTAGTTACGGTAGCGATTACTCATTATTATTATCATCATCATCATCACAATTTAAACTAATTTTCTATTAGTAAAATTAAAAACAATAACAGACTTTTTAAATTTTTTAGTTCCTTTAAGTTATTTGATTTCAAAACAAATAAATAAATAATATAAGAAAAATATTCATACATATATAAGGTATTATTTAATACAGATATCTTTTAGCAACAGGTGGCAATGACAAATACACAATAAATACTATTTATATGTACGAGTGAGTTTATAAATATTTACCACGAACATGTTGTTGTTGATGAATGTTTTTGTTGTTGTTTATTTTTTTTTTTAAATTGAATTGTTGTAACACTGATGGATGTATTTTGAACAGTTTACGCTGGAAACCACGATTATTTTCCACAATATTTATAAGTAAAACTATGACGATATTGTCAACAGATAACAGGAAACGTTTACTATTTGTAGCAAATTGTGTTCCGCTCCTTTCTATCAACTAACATTGAAAACCAAACCACTTTATAAATTATAAATTTTCATTAATAATTTTATTATTGTATTCACTTTATTAATTTTGCATATGCCATGAAATTTGTTGAAGAAAATAAATAAAATTTATAATTTTTTTTCTTTCGTCATAACTATTTATTATGTAAGCATTTACATACTTAGGCATAGCATTGGAATAAATCTGACTAAAAACATCATTGTTTGTTATCCACCACGATAATTGGATGAGATATATCTATTTTTATTTAAGTTATTTTTAATTTATTTTAAAAGAATGAAAATAAATATGTTCAAGTTCTAGATGAATTATAATGTTTGAGCAAATGTGATCATATCCTTTTTTACTGACTCAGAATCACTTTCTGAGTCGATTTAACCATGTCCGTCCGTCTGGTTGGCTGGTTGTCCAAGTAAAGGTTGTGTGCAAAGAACAGGTCGCAATTTTAGAGATAATTTGAAATTTGGTACATATGTATTTTTTTCTTTTTTTTGCACAAGGATGAAGCGTATAGATTTTGGTTATGATCGTCCTATTATTTCACCAAGCCCCCATACAAATGTTCTCCCGGAATAGAGTTTTAACACTCAAAATTACCCTAAATATTTTAATGAAATTTAACCCAAAGAGCATATTTACATTGGGGATACATTGGGAATATTTTGTTTTCAAGTTGCTTCGAAATCCCTTTCATTTTTGCACATATAAATTTGTATTGTGAAATTATTAAAAAAATGTTTGACAAAACACAACAAATCAGAAAAATTTTAAATAAATTTGAAAAAAATTCCTGAAATTATTAGATTTTTTGGTACCCCACTTGCTATTCTACATCTCTTGCCTTCAAACATTGCAGCGATTTCTTCCAAGGGAAATCCCTAATGTAAATGGGCTCAAATAAGTTTTGTATAAGCACAAATCCTTATGCCAAATTTCATCAATTTAATATTCGACATAAATAACATTTTTATAAGGATAAATGACAGTACAAAATTTCATGAAGAACGGTCAATAGCTTCCACATAAGACCTAATTTCGGGAATCACCAAAAAGTGCATATATACATATGAATCTATGTATCGACGTAATATTCTGTATTCTGTATTATTTTTTATTTTTCACTTAATTCATGTATAGGTCCATAATTGACTCCTTCCCGATTTTGCTACACATAGGCAATGGTGTAGGGTATCATACGATCCAGCTTGACCGACTATACCTATTTTTCTCTCTTTTTATATAAATATTAATTTTAGGGAGTTTATCTTAGGTGAGTTATAATATCATATTATATTATTAATTTTGTTCAACCTTTTTTTCAAAAATGAAAAAATTGTACTATATTTTTATAAAAAATAGTCATTCGTTATAACCGTAAGAGATAACTTAAGTAAGTAAGCTTATTTACAGAAATATAAAAATTTATTGGACTTCATTTGTAGAAGTTACACGTTTTTACAACTGTTACATACTCGAGGTAGTAAAATTTGACACCTGTAGATTATATTGTGCTATCAGAGGGTGACAACAAAATGAGTTTTCTGAAAGCTTATGGTCTCCCTGCAACTCTTCCATACATTTCAATTTAATCCAAGCAGTAGTTTTTGAGATACAGATTTATACCAAAAAAATTGCTTTTATACCAAAAATTGCTGTGCACAGTGGAATTACTGTTTGACATGAAATCTTCCTATATTAATTAAAAACGTTGTAATTAAAAAAACATTATTTTTTTTAATTACATTTTTTTATTAACTATTTGAAATAGACTTAAGATTATTTCCTTAAGATTATTTCCGTTACATTTTTCAAGAAAAAAATAATAAATTCGACTTTAATTAAGAAAAGAATATTTTTTACCGATAATTTTTATTGCCATTGGATTTAAGAAACATTTGCAAGGATGGCAATATGCCGAAAATAATGAAGTTTTCAATGAAAAATACATTCCAAGTTTTAAAAAACTAATCGAAATATATCATCATAATTAAAAAAAATATATATTCTATATGTCATGCTATTAGACTTCATTAAAGTAAGAAGCAAAATTTTAGGGTACAAAAAAATTGAATTTTGGAAACAAAAACCCGCCTACCCATGGTTCCTCTATATAGATTCTCCCAAAATTATTGTATTAATTTATGTAAATTGTTCACAAAAACCAACGAAGAGCAAAAGTTTAGATTTCTCAACCAAAACAATAAAATATTTGGTAAAATTCAACGAACAAAGATACCTCTTAGATCAATGAAAAAAGTGCGAAAAAATTAAAAGGAAAAAGATATTGAGCCAATATTATTTCTTCAAGTTCAAGTAATAAAACAATAATCATAAAAATAAAAATCCACGATTACATGTTTATATTTCATATTTTATTATTTTCCATATTTTTTTTGCCCAAACGTTACGTATATTTGTAATAAAAATTTTCAAACTTTTTATTTTCAGATTTAATAAAACATCAATTGCAAATTATATTCGAGTGATATTTGTTTCTTAAGGGTAAGTAACAATAATTTGAATACTTATTGAGAAGATAAATTACTTAAATATGCATATCAATGTCAAAAAAATTGTCATATTTGCTGTTAGTAATTATTACTTACATTATTAAAGTAAAAATAGAGAGTTTTTTGATATTAGCCTTTTAAGAAGTTTTGCATTATAAGTACAGCATACGAAATGGTACATTGATTTTCGGTTATAACTCATTTGATAATCCGATCGTAACAGGATGATCGGAACGAGGTGCGTCTTTAAAATCGTAAGGTTTTTTATTTAAACATCTTACGAGTTACGAATTAAATTGTCACCTAAAATGTCACTTAAAATACCTATTCATCTGATTCCACAAAACTTTTCACATCACCGCATATATTAAGTATTTTCTTATGCTTTAATTTTACAGCATAAAATTGTGTTGAATATTTCAAATAAAACCAAATTTTTGCTATCTGTAAAAATATTATTTCAAATATTTTAAGATCATTTTTTACCATAATTAATTTCTATCAGAAATACCAAATGTCCTTTCAGGATTGAGTATACTAAAACGATAATCGTTTTGTGGTTTTTTAATTTTCTAATTTTCGATTTTAGCATACTATTCACAATGACTGCGAAATGTGTATGAACAAAATAGAATATTTGATTATTGTACAATAAATGTAAAACGTTACTCGTCCTAATATAAACGTTTTCAATTAATAATAAAAAATTTAAAAAAGTCAAGAATTTATTGTGTGGTGGAAAATTGAAACATTTTACAGATGAATAATAAGAAACAATATAAAAAATAATCAAATATTAAAAAATAATAATAATAAAACATTATAAATATACATTTTCACAAACATACAAACATTCATTCATGTATGTAACGCTTGTTAAACTACAGTAGTTTATATTATTTCTTCAAAGAACACATTCGGATTATATGAGACACAATGAGATTCAGATTAAGTAAAACCACAAAAAGGTTGCATTATTTATTAGTTGTAAAAACATGAAGCAGGTAAAAAGCAACAACATACATACAAAATATCAACAAGAATTGACCATTAAACAAGACACGTTAAATTTATTTACAATAACCAAAAATAACAAATACATACATATGTACATATATATAAACTTAAACTAAGTTTTTTAGAAATGTACATAAATAAAAATAAATTTAGTTTTTACTCCAAATATAAAATATGCCCCAGTTTTATATGAAAAATAAATAATTGCAATTACTTTATATTATGTGTATGCAGTAGGTATATTCTTTCGGAAAGTTCATTAAAATCAAGTGCTTTTTTATTGTAAATACCAAAAATCCGTAAAATACATTAAATGTAAATATATTAAATAAACATTGACTATAGATTTCAATTATAGTTTAAGGCTATTGCTACTGAATGTGAACGACAGACATTTAGTATGTTTTTACTCTCAATGTATTGTAAGACATAAGAATAATAACAATTATGTCCCATAAGTATTTATGTATAACGTTAATAAAAATATGTTTTAATTTTAAGCCATTATTAAAAATCAAGAAATATTTTCCTATCTTAACTCCATATACATATATACGTAAATATTCGATTTGATGAACCCTACAATAGACAATATAAACATATATTTAAATAACTTACTAAAACCCAGAAGCCAGCTCTTACATTACTTTTAAAATTATGTAACATAAAACATAAGAAATACATATTTTCGTCAGAAAATACAAATTGGAATAATTTTATAATAAAAACTATGTATATACATAAAGGTAAATAAGATATGATATACAAAAGAAAAACACTATATTTCAAATAGAATGTTTGCTGGGATGTATTAGTACTATTTAGCAGACATGACTTAAATTCAAAAACTACGGCACAGAAATTTAAAAGAATTTATTTTACATATTTGTCCATTTTCAATTTTAATTATTATATAGATATGTTTCCGAAAGAATAATGTATAATTTTGTATGCTTTTTATACAAAAAATATATTATTATTTTTCTCTCCTAATTCGTCAGTTTAATTATGAAACTAATCTTCCTTCACAATCGAATAAACTAAGAATAAGAAGAAATCTTTTTCAACATAAAAATTTGAAAATTTCTTCAAAGAAACTTGTATTTGCTAGGATAGCCTAACAACTAAATAAACTGATAACATATCTTTCATGAAAAGCATAGAATTTTATAAGTAAATAATGTCGTTTTAATTTATTAAGCGTTGCTTAATCTTTATAGATATGTATAAACTCTGCTCTTCTTTGAATCCGACAAAAACTCAAACTAGAATGAATTTATACTTCAAATATTCTGTTTTTTAAAGGAGAACAATGTAAGATTTTATATGGACTTACATAAAGGTACGCTTAGTTAAAACAAATTAGTAAAAAAAAAACTTCCAATCAACGGTAATATTTAGAGAAAAATAAATAGAAACTACATTTATAAGAGCAGAATTGTATGGACCACAAGTCGTGATGTGTCAAGCGGTTGTAAACAATCGCAAAAAAGTCAAACGTTAAGAATAGAGCCTTAACTATAAACCATTTTTAAAGACAAATAAAAACCCATAGACAATATTTGTTTGTATGTATGTACATGAATATTTTTAACGTTGTTTGTTTTTTATTTAACTTTAATCTTAATCGATGTAAAAACATAAATAGCTAGTTGATCTGCCTCTATGAACGAGACGTTGCTATAAATTACACATTTTTGTTTTTATACATATTTTTTTTTGCTCTTTATTAATTTGCGATAACCCCGTTTCAATTGAAATAACAAATAAATATTATTTTTATTATTGTAATTATTTGTGGGACAGAAACACGAAATAAAGGAATTATTCCATATCGGTTTTTTTACAATATCGCCAATAGATATGATTTAGTCACCATAGAAACCGGTTTCCAAATAATAGTTTGTTACAATCTGCAACGCACTCATATAATTGTTAAAAACTATTTATAAACTAATTCATATATTCCATGTGGAATTATTTTTTGAAGTAAGAAAGCAAAACAATAACTGAAATCAAATACATGATTTTTCTAAAAACATTGAGCTTAAAAAAAAACACTTTTATACTTTATTTAAAAATTTAGCTTGGCTTATATTATTCATACATATATTTTCTGGAATTACAATTTTATTCTATGTTCCATTTTACTTATTTAAATGTTCAATTGAACAACTTGAATATTTTTCAAATTCTCCTTGTAACGCTCCAAAACACTATCGACTTCTTCGGCTATAAATTCATCAACTTGCTCGCTGGCACGGCCCGTAAACGTTTTTGGATCTAAAATAGTGTCCAAATGATCGAGAATGGGAGCAAAATAGGGATCATTTCGAACACGTTCTACTAAATCATTGTCTTTGCCATGTTGTTTCACTTGAGCACCAGCTTCGTGTGAAAGTACGCGAATTTTTTCATGGCAAACTTGTCGATCACCTCCAGCCTTAACCATGGCCATAATAATATTTTCAGTTGACATGAAGGGCAACTCTTGAGAAATGTGACGTTCAATAACTTTAGGATAAACCACTAAACCTTGCGAAATATTGAGCAAGGTAAGAAGTGCAGCATCGGCCGACAAGAATGATTCCGATAAAGTCAAACGACGATTAGCTGAATCGTCTAAAGTGCGTTCCAGCCACTGAGTAGCATGAGTGTTGGCAGCATTGGAAAATAAGGTGATAAGATGGCGTGCCAAAGCACAACAACGTTCAGAACGCATAGGATTTCTCTTATAAGGCATGGCTGATGAACCAATTTGGGTTGTTTCGAAGGGTTCTTCTAGTTCCTTTCGTGAAGCTAAAATTCGCAAATCTGAGCACATTTTATGAATACTAGTTCCTAAACTTGCCAAAGCACCCAAAACTTCAACATCCACTTTTCGTGTGTATGTTTGGCCTGTCACACCATAGGGTTTTTGGAATCCAGCCAATTTTGTCACAAGCAAATCCAACTGCTTAACTTTTTCGCTTTCTCCATTAAAAAGTTGCAAGAAGGATGCTTGGGTTCCAGTAGTACCCTTAACGCCACGACAACGCAAATCCTCGCGGCAGCGACGTAAGGCTCGCTCATCCATGACTAAATCCTGAATCCAAAGACAGGCACGTTTGCCAACTGTGGTTAGTTGGGCTGGTTGCAAATGAGTAAATCCCAATGTTGGTTGTGATTTGTACTTCAAAGCAAACTCTTTAAGGCAATAAATAACCGATGCCACTCGAGGCAGAAGAAGATCTAAAGCATCACGCAAGATCAACAAATCGGTATTATCCCCCACATAACAAGATGTCGCACCCAAATGAATAATTGGAGCTGCCAAAGGACATTGTTTAGCAAAAACATGTACATGAGCCATTACGTCATGGCGTGTTAAACGTTCCTCGGCAGCGGCTGCTTCAAAATCTATTGATTTTACATTTGCCTTCATTTCAGCAATCTGGGCATCGGTTATCTCCAAACCTAATGTCTAACAAATAAACACTACAATATAACTCTTATCTTTATAATCACGTGTATATACCTTTTCAGCTTCTGCTAACCAAATCCATAATTGTCTCCAAGTTGAGAACTTGTGTTGGTCGCTAAACAAATATTGCATTTCTTTGCTGGCATAGCGCGTGCTAAGCGGTGATTTGTATCCTTCGTAAACGCTGCTCATTTTCACAGAAATTCTTTTAACCAACTATTATTGCTCAAGAAGGTTCTACTGTATACGCTTTGATTATTTAAATGCTACTGACAATTTGATAATCGAATTACAATATTACGGATTTACTTTATCAGTAGGCGGCAGAAATAATTTACTTAACCAAAGATTGATAACAAATCCCACCAGCAAATAAATGCAAAATAGACAATCGAATAACAAGTTTAACTGCTGCAAATAAAAACCAAATTGCGAAATTTTTACACAATCAGCTGTACAAAATAAACCCAACAAACATACGGGTTTGATATCATATTGAGAATGAAATAAAAATATGATTACTTTAAATCTGAAATATATTCTATATTTCCAAAAATTTAAATTTCAATTGTTAATTCTTAATGATGCAATTATTACTTATGCCAATAATACACAGCGTTCTTGAGTTATAGTAAAGCATTCTGGAGCAGTGGCCTTACTATGACTGAAAAATTAGATACACCCAAAAAAATCAAGACTTCATAAAAAAACTGAGAGCAGATTCGAGTTCAAAACATCAAAATACATAAAGTTGGTCTTTATGTCTTTGGAGGAGGATTTTTTATCAAGTAGTGTTATTTAATCGAATATTTTAATGTAGAGCTTTTAACTAATCAGAATTTAAAATATATGCCACTGTATTTAGTACTAAATACTAGTGATATATATTTGAAACTAGTGATATATATTGATATATAAAAGATCCATTTGATTTTCCGTCCTTCTGAAGGTCGTCTACTGTTCCGTAGAAATTTTTTTTCTTTTTACCCAACTTTTTTAAATGTAAGAATTTTGTATGACTTTAATAGGGGAGACGTTTTCAAAAGGCATATAAGTTTCAAACTATTGAATTGCAGTTAAAAATTTGAAAATCATTATTTTCACCGTTAAAAATAAAGAGAGCCAGAAATACACTGTCTTTCGACCAGATTTTTAACTCTGTTATATTTCTAAAAGTAGTGTTAACCTCACTTAGAAAATATACATTATTCTTTTAGGAAAGTACGATTTCTTTCAACATGAAATTTTCAAGCTATATTTTCACCGTTAAAACATAACATTCCTTGATTCATCTTTTTTCATGATAACATTCCCTGATTCAACTTTTCGACTTTGTGTTTGCTGGGTTTAAAGCACATGTGAAATGATTTGTGTTCATCATTAGTGTGTGTGTGTCGTTAAATTGTAAAAGACGCGAACTGAACACACCCCACGGAAAATAAACAAACGGTCAAAATGTGTTTAGTAAGCATTCATAATTTCAAATATTTAATAATACGTTAGATTTTCTTACATACATATAAGGTAAGAAAAGAAAATACTAAAACAGCTCATGTATGTTATATTGTAAATATATATGTACATATGTATAAATATTATAAATATTTTGCAGTTTTTTTTTTGTTTTTAGAAAGGCATTTACGATTAAATCAACTATTTTATTAATAAAATGTACCGACCAAATGTTGTTTTTACTTTTTCAACTTCTATGTTGACCACGTATGGAATTTTCAAATGAATCTGTGCGTGTATGTTATTATACTGCTTGTACGTACATAAGCATAACTACATAAATAAAAAAAATTCCGAGTAAAATTTTATTTATATTTCTTTTTTTTTTCTTATTATATACTGTCATACACACTATATTTAACTGGCTTTAAACTAGAACATTGTCCACAGTTAAACATTTGGCCTTGCATTTAAGATACATAGTATATCTATATACATATATTTTATTTATTATTGCTACAGAAATTTTAAATTTTATATTGAACTTTAAGTACTGATACTTTTGTAACACCAAAATTAAAATTTATTTAGGTACAGATTTATTTTAAATATTGTTCCAATGGTTGTTGGATGATTTTTATAACGCCTTATTATTATTTCATAATTTTGATATTTGCATCTAGTTAACCCTTTAGAGGCAAAAATAGAAAATTTTCATTGATTGGAAAAATATCGTGTTCACAATAGCAATGTTTACGTCTCTTTCCTTTACGTCTCTTTCCTTTTCCATTAAGCCAATATTTTTATTTGCTTTTAGTCTGAAATGCTTTGGTATTCTCTATATCACTATACTTCCGTTTGGGTTTTTGTCTGTGATAATGACAATTTAATACGTTATTATACTCAAAATTTGTTATTTTGTAAATCGATATTTGTCGTTTCAAGTGTCAAAACAGTCACCTACAATTTTATTGCCATTTGGGAAAGAAAAGCAATGAATACTTCTTAAATATTCCTTTCAAAGTTAGATTGTAGTAATTAAATTAACAAAAATTACCATAACCAGTGCAAATAAAACCGAAAATTACCCACATAAAAAAAATTATTATAGAATCGAATATTTTTAAATTTTATTATAAAGATTTTATTTAACAAGGTATGAAATGGTGCAT
Organism: Phormia regina; assembly: GCA_001735545.1. Taxonomy (NCBI): domain Eukaryota; kingdom Metazoa; phylum Arthropoda; class Insecta; order Diptera; family Calliphoridae; genus Phormia; species Phormia regina. The sequence continues at coordinate 30,740 of MINK01171911.1, forward strand.
AATGCAATCAAGAACTTGATTAAGGAAAAAAACGTTCTTGTCTTCTTTGCTAATATTCAGATTTTATAAATCATCAGATACATTATTTCGGTGGAAGCAGGGGTAATCTCGTTTATACGTGGAAAATTCATTACTTTGGTTACAAGGTAATGAAACTATAACTACTCTTTGTGTATCTTATTACCAATATACAAATGTTCAAATATTTATTTTATTACAGAACATTTTTTAATTTTATACGGGTTGTTTTTATTTTCATTACAATTTGAAATATATTTGAAAAGATTTTAGCATATGCGAGCTCCAACGTTCTGGGTATTGAATTTTTTTGCCAAAAATAGGTGCTAAATGCTGTTTAGAACTTTTTTATACTTTTTTGTAAGTAAATAGATTTTTTAGCATAAAAAGTGCATTTCTAGCATATATTTTTAGTTTTTGCACTTTAGTTATATTTATGGCTTTATGGATAAATAAAGCATAAAGTAGTTAAAAATATTTTTGAATAGTTTATCGATCAATTCTTTTTTGTTACTACTATAAAAAAAAATATGTTCTAACCTCCATTTTAATTTCTCTTACAAATGTTTGCAAGATCAAAAAAACTATAAACAATTTTTTAAAAAAGAAGTGGTTGCACAAATTTTATAAAATATTTGAAAAATGTGAACAAAGCTTTAGAAAAACTCCTATAAAAAAGTAGCCAAAACGCAATAAAAGCACTTATATAGGGAATAAAATATTTTGTCCAATGCCAGAATACTTGTATTAATACATGAATTAAAAACTCTATAGAGATAAACCCAATAATTTAATTATTATAAGCTAAATTTTATGTACTAGTTCCCCAGAAAAAATTTTAGAACATGTTATAAAATCATTAGTTCTGGAACTGGTGTAATAAGAACCACTTCATACTTTTATGTGACTTGAACATCACTTCTGAGAACAAACTACTGGTTCTACAATGAATTCTTAAAACTGTTTGAAAACTTATACAAACAATGTTTAAAATTCCAAAAATGAAGAGAAAAAGAAAGAGTTTTAACAAAATTTAATTCATTTTTAACGAGGCCTTTAGGAAATAACCAGTAGAATAAAAAATAAAAATGACGTTCAGAATCTCTAACGTATGTATAGCACATTATGCATAAATAACAAAAATTACATTATTTAAAAAATTGATCACCTTTTTCTAAAGAATTGCACTTTTTTCACAGTCATCTAGCACTTATTTTTCTAAATTGCACTTTTTTTAATAGCCATTTAACACTTTTCTCAGAGAAGTTCTGGCAACACTGTACATGAATAATTTTATTTACTTTTATTAACATTGAATTTAAAGTAAACTTTTTTATCTTTTATGTTTTAAATAAATGTATAAAATTTATAAAATATTTTCGTATTATTTTTAAGCGAAAGAACTATAATTTTAAATTATACTTCAAATTAAAGTACCGTTAAGTATGGAGTACCTAAATGAAAAAGTATTGAAATTTCCTTCTATATTTATGTGATCAAAAAAAAACAATTTCATATACATACATTAAACTTTTTAATGTTAATAAGGTATTTCTCTAGCAAAATACAAATATATACATATGTATAGTATTTACAAAATCAAGTTATCCGAAAAAACAGATTAAATACGTTACAATTATTTTATTCTGGTTCTAAGCGAATGCGTTAACGGAATAAATTATTTATTGTCTTCTTTTATAATCATCATAATAAATATATGATTGTGTATAAAAACGTTTTTAACGTTTAAAGTAAATTTATATTATAAAAATTTCAATTGTTTGTTCCAGATACTTGTATGTAGATAGATAATCGCAAACGCATACCTGTTTTAATACAAGTATTTATAAATTTGAAAGTTATAAAATTGCAATTTATTGCTAAGTAAAAAATCCTAATTCAATTCCAAAGTGGTTAACATTTCTTTATTTCATAACAATTTAAAAATTTTTATATTTTCCCCTGGACAATATTTCATAAAATGTATAAATGAAAAATCTGTCTTAAAAATTCCTTTTGTTGCTTATTTTCAAATAAAAATAAAAAAACTGTATGCAGCAAATTACAAACTGACAGGATCATTGCTCCAAATGATTAATATCATATACATATGTTGTAAATGTATGTTTTTAAGTTGTTGCACACATAGTTGTTGCAGTATTGTGCATATTGAATATAAAATTCGCCTCTAGTTTATAAAGTTATAATTTACGTGCTTATGCAATACATTCAATTTCCATTTCATATTAAAAACAAATTTTACAAAAATTTAAATTAAAAACTTATTTTTTTTATCACATATCAAATTATTATTTGTGGTGATATTATACTTTTTTATCATTAAAATACTTTTGTGAAACAATTTATTTGGAATCTAAGAATCCGAAACCTACATAATACATTTTTTTCGAAAGTTTTAATTAGAAATATTTCTCCTTTTCTCAAAACAATACCTTTTAAAAACAATAAATGAAAAAATAATTTTTATAAAAGAATACACACAAAAAATTGTGATAAATATTAGGAAGTGGTTGCGAAATAACATCTTTTGTTAAAAAAAAAAAAAAACTCGTTTATAATAATCTATTTGTATTTCAATTTAAAATTTTGACATAAATTTAAATACTTTATATTACTGGTTTGTTACAACATTCAATTATTATTGTAGCTGTTTTTAATAACAATAACAATTAAAGTATCGAATATTACAAATATACACATACATATGTATGTGTATGTTTGTGTATATTTAATATCAAAAAGTTATAATAATAGAAAAAATTGTAAAAAGTCATAGAGCGGGAAATTTGCAATTTAAAATTATGTTTAAAGTACTTTAACTTCATTTATTATTGTAAAATCATTTAGATGATTGTGTAGTTTTAATCACATGACACTTTTGAGAGCAAAATTAAATTGAGCCCACATTTAAACCTGAAAATTCACTTCTTGAAAAAAGCCTCTTAAATATGAATAGATTCGAAAGATACACATATATACGATTACATACCGATATAATGCTGTAAAACTGGTGCAATGTCTAGCGGTCATTAGAAAAACTGCATAAGTTATTAGGAATGTTGACATGTATATTTAGTAAGAAAAAATTCTACAGACAAAATTAGTAAAAAAGGTACATAAAAAAATAACCACTTGCACAGATACATTCATAAATATTTAATTATACATACAAGAATATTCTAGTCATAGATACTTATGTATATTTAAAAAAAATACATTATTTAGATAAACATAAATATGCAATACATACCTGTTCAATTTCAAAACACATAAATAACTATATATATTGCAAAAATAAAAAAAAAATGAAAAAATGAAATACTAAAGAAATATTTAATTAGAAATATTTTTGAACTAGTACATTAACATTAAATAAATATACATTGCGTAAAGTTATTTACATTTAAGAAATATAATTAATAAGAAAATAGTGTACAATTTCAAGTGGTTACCTATCTCCATAGTGACCATTCTGGGAAACGTAAAATTCAAAATCCAATATCAATTGCCTATGATTATTAGTTGTTAAGATAAAACCATTATTCTTTATTATTCTTTAATATGCTAAAAGTTTTCTACTGCCGCTAATGTGCAATGAACTTCGGTATTTCATTAATAATATATATATAGACTGGTCACCGCAACCAGAATATAATACCATTTTTAATATAACAGTTTTAGGATTATTTATTTGCATTTGAAAAATTTCCACTTGAATTCAAATATTTTCTATTTTCGAAATTTCCAATCTAAAATGAAAATTTCTAAATTTCTTTACATTTTGAACTACAATTATAAGATTCTGAAATTCCTATGGAAATTTCTAAAATCCAAATCTAACAATTTGACAATAGAATTTTATATTATAATTTTCAAAGATTCATTTAATAATTTTGTAATCTTTTTTTTAATCTCGGGATTATCAGGATGCCTTGGATTTTTCGGTATTACAAAATCCCTAATCCCGGGATTGGACGAAAAAAAAACCCGGGATTTCAATTTCGAGTTATATTGTAGGCTCTGATAAAATCTACAAAAAAATATGCTTGCATGTTCTATTTATCTATTATGGTTTTAGAGTTATTTACATATGAATTTTTAAGAACTTCAATTTTTCATGTTCTTGGTCCAGTTTTTCCGATTTCATTTGTTTTTTCTTTAACCATTCTTATCAGTGCCTACAATAATGTATAAAAATATTTGAAATTAGACGAGAAACAAAAATTTGGCAAGCTATTAAAATGTCTATGTCAGAGGTACCCAACTTTGAGCTACTTTAGTCCCCCTACCAAACTTAACATTGTACACACTTCTGCTACGCCTATACCAAATTTCATGGAAATCCCGTCAGCCGATCAGAAGTTACAGATTTATTACCAAACAATTTCGATTCTGTCCCACGTACATTGGTCTTTAACTCAAAGAATATAATTTTTCAGGTGACGCATTTTTAGTTATTAAAGTTATGTAATCTTTTTTTTTAAACTGTTAAATGCAAATAATATTATTGTCAATTAGGTAGTTTTTCTAGATATCTTAGTGATAATGTCTATTAAAAAGTCGATGTATAACATAATTTTTTCGTGGGCCTGTATAGAATATTCGGGAAATTTCTTATTACTTTTTTTTTTAAATAGAACAATTTTAAATTTATGGAAAAAAAGAATTATATTAAAATTTTTCAAAAGAAAACGTTTTTTTTTCATTTTACTATTTCTTATTATTAACTTGAAAAATGACATTTAGTTAAATGCCAATAGAACTACAGAGATATTTTCAATAATACTTGGCCCGGTTTTTTATATTTTTTTCCATTAAAAAATTAGTATTTGAATTTTTATGTTTCCACGAAGACATTTTTATTTCCAACTTTATGTTTAGGGGTTGAGAATTTGACAGCTTATGTTAAACATTGCTTTATGTTTAAACATTTAATGTAAAATATATTCGCGGACACAAAAATGTTAACGTGTAGACTAGGGGTAATAGAAAACAAGAAATGTTTAAAAAGGCAAACATTAAGGCTGTATCCTTAAATATAATTATTAAAGCTTCAAACATTTTAAAAATATTTGAAGTTTATGTACATAATTTGGTACTTATTTCATTACGTTTTGAAATTATTTTATTTGCATTTATTTATTTTTCGTACGAGTTATTTCACTATGATATAAAATCTAACTTTTGGGCATAGAAAACGAACAACTAGCTCTATGCTTTTGGGTTAAAGAATTTCATTATTGTTTTTGAAGTAATTTCATTTCTGTTAGAATTTATTTCTTTTAAACTTTTTCGGGTTTAAATCATTTTTTTTCAGGTCCTCTTTCATTGGGAGTTTTGTCATTTTGCCCCAAAAATACAATAAAAACTTAACTTTAGCCAAGGCAAAACATAAAAATATTTACAGAAAATTTTCAAAATTATTTCTTAAATTCGACTTCACAGATAAGAACGTAATATTTTGCTTTTTAAAATACAAATTATTTTTTTTAATTGGAAAATATATACAAAATTTATTTATTTCTTATACCTATATAAAATGTGTGTTTCATATGAAAAATAAATCTCGATTCCCGAAAAATCGCGGGACTTGCAATTATTAAATCCCAAATCCCTGAATATGCAAAAATCAGTCCCCTCTGGCATACCTATAACATACATATATGTACATAGTTTAACTTTTTCTATAACATTTCAAATAATTCCTCAGTCTGTTTTTCTTGCAATAAATATGCGTATGTAAATTTTTTAATTTACAGAGTCAAGCTGCGTAAACACAAATGGACATACTACATACATACATATATTACATTTTGCTTTTCCAACAGGTTTATAACGTTAATCTTGTAAATGACCTTAAATCAATTCCTGCTATAAGCATTTTCAGTGCCACAATAATTTCTTTCATACCTGATACCAGGCCCACTTTTTTCTTCAAATACAAGGCAGATCTTGTTTGACTTCACTTAAATTTTTTTTGCTTTGATAGTAAAATATTATGTGAACAAATATTTATAAGATAATGTTCAGGTATCTCTAGTTTCTTATCTAATAAATAAAAAAATTAAGTATAAAAAAATCCTAATTAAGTTGACTTCCTTAACATTTAAAATCGTTTAGTTATACTCATTTGCATTAGCGGATGGCATACATGTGTACGTGTATGTGTTTAATCAGTATTATGTTGATAAATATCTGGCTTGATTAAAATGAAATATTATGATGACAAAAAAATAAAATGAAAATATAACTTAATTTTTTCCCAAACATTTTTTTACAGAAACAAAATAAATGATAAAAAATAATGATTTTTTGAATGGATGTGATAACAAATTATAATAATATTAAAAATTCGGCCTATTTCCGAAAAAAAAAAATCTAATTCATATCTATTTAAAAAATATGTACTATATATTTAATTAAATTAATTCAAGTTTAAGTGCATAATTTATTGTTAAATGTCAATTAATCCACCATTTTAATGTTTTTATGTAAACCAGATGGCTGATATTTTAATTATTTTTAATAAACAACAACAATAAGTTATACCAATTACTAAGTAAATAGATAAGATAAGAAATAGATAGATATATGTACATTAAAGTGCATTGATTTTTATGAAGAGTCCCCTAAAATGTTTCGATTTTATTATTTCGTTCACGTGAGATTGACCATTTTTGAAATACATCAAAATTTTCTCTTAATTACATTGCATTAATCATAATGTTCCCTTTAATCTCTTCATATATTGTGTTTCAATCGGCTCAGTAGTTTTGGAGTTATAATAAAAAAATTAAATGAAATAGATTTTTTTCGTGAAATAGCAAGTTTTTTTTTTGTTTTTTGTTAAAAAATCATGAAAAGTTGAAAATGACAAAAAAGCTACAAATTTCTTACTTTATCGCAAAACCACATGTAGTAGCAACTCTAAATTTTAACTCTAAATTTAAACATTTACATGTAATATTTTGGGATTTAAGCAAGAACATACTAATCTTCATTTNNTTTTTTTTTTTTTTTTTTTTTTTTTTTTTTTTTTTTGTTAAAAAATCATTAAAAGTTCAAAAAAGGTACATATAGTAGCAAAAAAATGAGAAAACGATCATTTTGTCGAATTTATTCGCAATTAAGTAAATTCGCTTATTTTCACAAAATTTTAGGTTTTTGAGAAATTTATCCACCTAAGTTGTCATAACTCTAAAACAACTTGTCCGATTTTGTTTCTTTCAATGATGTTACAATTGTTTTTAATGCGATCAATAGTTTCAAAGTTATGAAAAAAATTTGTTAGGCAAAAAATATAAAGTTAGTAAAACAATTAAGAAAAAAAAACAAGCGATCAATATTTTTTTAAATTTTACGTTATATAGAAGGTGGGTGGGTGGTAAGGTGGGTGACCTCTCCCATGTTTTTGTTTCCGAGTTTACTTTGATCCTTGAAATATTTTTACAAACTTTCGTTGTCGTACATGCTTTTGTTGTAGAAATATTAGCAGAAAAGTATGAAACGGACACCGTGTGTCTCTAGTTTTTAGTCCATAACATTTTTATTTATTAAATTATTTGACCATTTTCCAACAAACCTTATATAGGAGGTTTAATAAAAAATATAATTTTGCTAAAAAATTATAAAAAAAATGACTCTCTATAGAATTTAAAGTTTGGCCAATTTTTGGACTACTGAAACGATAATACATATAGTAGTTATTCAAGCCTTTTTGGCTGTTGAACTGTGTAATCGTAATAGGGGAATTTGATTATAATTATTTATTCTCTTTTAACGAAAGTTGTGATAATGATGGAAATATGTATTTTTAGAGATGTTTCGAAAACGGTCCATTTACTCTAAATTTAAACATTTACATGTAATACTTTGGTATTTAAGCAAGAACATTTCTATAGGGGGTACATTTTAAATTTTTTCGTGAAGCCCTTTAATGTACATTCAACAAACTAATAAAGTAACAGACACATTTAAAATTTGCGTAATTAATTAAATCATCTATTTTGGCATCTATTGAAATAATATTTTATGATTTATAAATAACCAACTAACTGAATATGTTGGTACACACGTATGTACAAACATATGTATATTTTTTTCAATTTTGTCTAGGCTATAAAAATATGAAGATTTCACATAAAGATTCGCACTACTAATAAACATGACAATAAATATTAAAATAATATGTCTGAATCGTTTTCACCCAGATTTATTTAACGTTTAAACTTATTTGGTTTAAGTAAATTTTCATGTTTAAGTGTTGAAATTTTGATGAACAGTTATATCTAAGTACATAAATATGTATATATTATGTATCTACATATAAATATACAGTTATATGAAGTATATTTATATGTAGATACATAATTTATGTTAAAAAAGGCATTTTGCTTTTAACAAGATTTTATTTTGTAAGAAAAATAAGCAATTTCAATAATTTTATTTTTAATCTTTTACAAATCACATTTTTATTTGCGAGTCATCAATTAAAATTATATCAAGATTTTAATAAACGTGATTGAAATTCATAAATTATTGTTCCATTTTCAAGCTTAATGTTATTTTAAACTATTTCTTTTAATATAATTATTTAGCCGTATTTGGTAAAACAATTCATAATCTCAAATGTAAACATACTGTTTTACGCGAATGTGCATGTGTAGATTGACCAATTTGATTTATAGAAAAAATTGCCACAATAGTAAAAATATCAATACCAGTTTAATTTAAATCCATATATTATTAACTAAATATTAAAAATTACACTGTGAGATAAAATTTATGTCATCAAATTTTTCCTCAATGACTTTAATATGATATGAATGTAGACATGTATATCAATAGATTAGTGAAATCACTAAAGGGTTTTGCAAAGTTAATAAAAATTTTGATTTTATGGAATCTTAAATTCCAGATATTTTCGAACAGTTTTTTTAATCAACAAATAAAAATGTCAGTAATCAGTAAATTTAAATATATTTATGAGTTTTTGTTGTTTAAAATAGTAAAAGGATTCTATTAAATGTAATTTAAGATCATTTTTAAATACTCCTTCAATTTAATGCCCACTTTTCATTACAAGATTTTTTGCTTTTTAGGATTCATTGAAGGGTAATATAAGTCCCAAGATTGATAATTATTTTTTTGAAACTTAAAATTAAATTTAACACACATATCAAGTATTTCATAAAGTTATGCAAAAAAATTGATGTATGCTTGTTAAAGGAAATTTACATACAAAAAGTTAGTAAACCTTTGTCAAGCATACATTATTTCTTTTTGCATACGGCCGTAAATATCTGCAGAGATAAACACTTCTATTCGTCTGTGCTTTATGATTTTGCTACACATTCATCTATCAAATTTTTTTTTACATTTTGGCATATTATTTTTCTTATATTTATAAATTTTTTTTCTTTTAATTGTGCTGTCTTATGAACGGAAAAAAATGTTTTTCTGATTTTAATTTTCGTGACCTATTATGCGCTTCTAAATATTATTATTTATTTTTAAAAATAATAACTGACATGTTTTTCAATGATAACTAGATCAAAAAATTTTAAATATTGCTTCAGAAAAAGTTATGAGGCAAAACGTGTGTTAAGATTTTTTCGATCGCATTCCTTATGCTTTCATACTTTTACATTTATAACTGTACTTTACAATGCTCAATATACATGTTTGTATATGTATTTGTATTATTAAATTTTTTTCTTTAAAGTTTTTGAACGAATTTGATTGATTCAATAAACCGAAATTTTATAAAAATATTTATGACCAATCTATATAAAAATAAAAATCTTTATCTTAAACAAGGTTATCAAAAAAACAAATCAGTTTTTTTCCCGATATGTCAGTTATTATTGATTGAATCGATTTATTTCAATTTCTCAGGATAAACGAAGAAATAATGACGAAGTCATTTCGTCATCATTTCTTATACCAGATCCAGAAAATATCAACGTTTTTGCTCTCTGACGAGCAAAATAATTTATTATAAAATTTCGAATGTTGTGGCTTCGATTATTCTAAAGATATTCGAAAGGAACATATTTGCCAAGCATATTTTTCGTTCCATCTAAACATTGCTTATTTGTTTGTAACACAACAGATGTTGTACTTTTAAATCGTTTAAAAATTTATCAATCTTTTTCCAAAATTTTTCAATAAATTGTTCATACAAATTAAGACAAATTGTACTTTTTTTTTTGTCCGGAAGAAGTGTATTACCATAGAAAAGCAACTAAAAACCAACACTTTTATTTCCACAATAATTCTAAATAAATTTGTTGAGATGTATTTGTTTATCTAGTTGCTTTTTTATGGCCATTACAAATACTATATCATACTTTGAGTGATTATTCACTGTAGCACAGTGTTATATTAATTGGATGAATATAATTTTTATATACATAATTTCATAGTTCAATAATGAATTATTTAAGAATGTATGTATGTTACTGAATAACTAATGTTTCATATAAATTATTTTATATGCTGTCACAATCGTATTTTACTTGTATTATGAAAAGTCGTTAGAAAATATATGTATGTATGTATGTATGTATTTATATTTTTATTGTTGACTTTATAATGTCATAGTATTTAAAAAGATCTTCAAATGTGTCAATTGGAAATATTTTATACAG
>MINK01171912.1:0-27401 GCA_001735545.1 Phormia regina
ACTTTATATATGCAAACTACATTTCACAAAGCTCTAGGTGCTTTTTTACATTAAATGTTTTTATTACATAAAAAAATGTAAATAAAAAAATAAAAACTTAACCATAAGCTTTTCTTCATAAAAAAGCTTTATATACAGTAATTGCTTATGGTTGTTATCTCCGCTAAATCAACCTTCACATAACTTTTGGTTAAACCTAAAAATTTCTTATCAATAACAGCATCCATTTACTGCGCAATTCTCTGAAATGTCAAATGCCAGTATTTCCCATATAAAAATGTTGATTTTGATTGTATTGTAGTGCATTGTATGTAGAAAAGTAGTTGTCATTTAGCATCATTTTGCCGTTAAAGTTTAGTACATCAACAGCTTTTGCAGGAAATACACATCAAATCGGAAAATAAAACAAACAAAATGATACGCGTCTAAAGAGTCTAACTGATTACTACAGTAAAAAAAACTTATCAATAAATGTAAAATTTTTAAAACAAAAAAAATCGAATATAGTGTGAAATTTTTAAAGAAAATTTATTATGAATTTGTGGCCTAATATAGCGGGCATATTTTTAGCCTGTCTAACGTTAATAAATGCTTTGCCAGATGTGATAAAAATTGGTAAGAAAATTTTGAAAAATTCTTTCATTAAAACATTCATCATCTATGCAGCATCATCAGGATGTATCTGCGTTTTTTGACGATTCTATTGATTTTTCTTCGTGCCACCACAGCACATGGTATTCTGTATAAAATGCGTATGTGTGCGTAATTCTACCAGTGTAGTAGTGTTGTTTACATTTTCTGTACTAAAACTTTTTTTTACACAAAATAATGTAAACAAAGTGTGTCTGTGTGTTGTTGTTGGTTTGTTATGAGTGAAAATTAATTTGTTTTTATTATCGTATCAACATCATTTGCATGTGTATGAGTGTTTGTTTTTCTTTTTTACTACGTTTAATATTTGTTTACTTTTTATTTCTGCTCTTGTGTATATTTTTCGGTACGGCGTGAAATAATATTCTACAACTAAAGGTGGACTATTTCATCCTGCTGACGATAACCAGGAGCTGGCATTTCGCCAGGCAGTTGATCGTATCAATGCAGATCGTATGATTTTACCACGTTCAAAGTTGGTGGCTCAAATAGAACGCATTTCGCCGTTTGACAGTTTCCATGCAGGAAAGAGAGGTAAGTAAATTGTATGTATGTTTTATATTTTTTAAAGGAGCTTTTTCTATTGTTTATTGTTTAATCGGCTTTAATTTAGTTTATTGACCGTAAAAAAAATGTCTTTTCTTCATTAAAATGTATATTAAGAAAGTAATCTAATATCAATCTCAAAGAACACAAAATATTCCTACTTTGTTTTGATAGACTAAGGGGAGTTCCACATAGGCATGAATTTTGATGAAAATTTTGTAATTCAATTTTAGTAGTTCGGAGCCAACAAGCGCAGAAAAAATCTATATTTCAGAATAAATAATCTGAGCTGATTCAGAATAAATATTTAAAATATGCTTTCAGAACTTTTTGAAATGAATATAATATTTTCTCGACATTCCTATTGAAAGGATTTTTGAATTTTATATAATTGTTTAGTGTCTTAGCATTGAGAAATTGTACCGATTCGTAAAGGGCATTGAAACTATACAGCCTTTGGCATAATAAATTTACAAAAAATAAAAGAAATGTTTGATGTGAACAATTTGTAGTTTCATTTAATTAAACAATTTATCTTTTTATTCATTTTCACATCACAGTTTACCTTAGCTCCACTTTCTTCATTTGATCAAACATAATATTTTTAATCTTGCAGTTAATGCTAGTTGATTCTTGAAAGAATTCATTTAAAAAATCTTTGCGTTTCATTTCATTTTTAAATAATTTCATGTTTTCATTGCAATTTTTATTTAAACATCTACGTAATATTTGCATTAATAAATTTTGCATTTACGAAAATTTTATTTGGACCCCCATTTGAGAATTATTGTTTTAAATCGTTAATCGTTAAATTTATCATAAAATGCGTGTTCATTAATTTATCTATAGCTATCGTTTTATATATGAAAAAATTTTATTTTTTTATTTAAAAAATAATAATAGTAATAAAAATTATTAGGATCATTAACAAATTACCGTTGGTAGAATGTTTCAATCATCTTAGGAAGTTTTTTATCTAATAATAGCACAAACTTATATTAAAAAAAATAAAAATTTCATTATTTCTTGTAATACCCAGCAAACACAAAGATGTGACATCAAATTGAGATATCAATCCCTTTCTCAAATGTCACATTTTTAAGAGCTCTTTGAAAATAACTTGAAAATAATAGCTTTCTCAAAAAAAAAAAAAGAGAAATTAATTCTCAAATTGAGAAATGCTATTATTATCAAATCACTATCAAATGAAATTTTCAGATATTTTTCAAATGTGGATCGAACTGAAAGTGGAATATAAATAAAAATTATTTGATTTCTACTTTTATTTATTAGGTTAGGTTCAAAGGGCAGTGTCTCTACGAGACATTTCACGTGGGTCCATTAATGTCCTGTATCGTTTTATTTATTTATTTATTTATTTATTTGTTTGTTTTTATTCATTTATTAATTTTTAGCTTTTAGTATGTGATTTTGTTTAAAAAATTTAATAAGAATATATAACAGATATATAATTATTTTCAAAAACCGCAAATTTTAGATGCGTTTTTAAGGGAAATTATCCCAAGAATTATGTCGCTATTTAAAGTTCGTGTAAATATTTATTTACTTTTAAAATTAATAATTTAATTCTGATTATTCTTAAATTTGTTCAATTTTGTTCACAAATATTTATAAGATCTATAAATAATTTGATATGAAAGTTAGAAAACACATCTTTCCAAATTTTTGTTAGCCTGCCTTAAGATTTATGAATGATTTGATAATAACCCTAAACTAAGAAGAACCGGCTTAAAACTAGTCACGTGACAGGTTCTCAGGGCTAGTGACCAGTTTCAGTTCTGGAACTGAGAGGAACCTGTCACTTTTAAATGTGGTTGTCATTGGAGGTGGTTAATTAGCCCTTTGGGTCAGTCACAGCATATATCACGGGACTGTTCCAAAAGGACATGTTCAGTCTCAATTAATATAATAAAAATTTGTTTACCTTTTTATTTTATAATTTTTCGTTAATGTCGATGGCGTTCTCCCAGAATCGAACCCGAGCTCATTTAGCGAATGTTGCTTTACAGTCTTCAACGTTAACCACTCAGCAACGATAAGTAAATACATATTTTGAGAGCAAAACATGTAACATATATTTGAAAGGCAAAACTATTATAAAGAACATCTCATCTATTTACATAATTTTAGCCTTTAGTTTCATTCAAATATTTACTCTGAAGTTAATAGTATTTAGCCCCATAAACGATTTTGCTCATTTTTAATACCAAGCAAAGATATATAAGATATTATATTATAAGATATTATATTTGATATAAATTTATAGAAAAAAATATAAAAAATAAAAATTTTCACGGAAATATAATATAATATGCTATTAAGCTCAACATATGCAAAACAAATTGCGTGGGATTAGAATATGCTAAAATTTGATTTAACCAAATTTCTTAAAATTTTATAATTTTAAGAACTCGATTCATTTGAGACGCAGAAACGAATATAATATTGCAAAGGTTTGTTTATAATGGTGATTCCAAAATGAAAACAAATTAAAACAAATTTTAAATTTTCATTCGATTTGTTATGGCAAAACTAAATATATTATTTAAGTTTAATGAATTAAATTTTCAAAACAAAAATGTAAGGCCAAATATAATAATGTATTCATAAAATACCTACAAGCGCACCATCAACAGTTTAAACTCAAGCAAACAAAAAAAATCCTTTTGTCATATATATAGTATCTAATAATAATTTAATCCTTAAGCCTTACCAATGACAAAATTAAGACTCTATTGTCCTTTTTCCGTTTATTATTTAAATATATTATATACAAAATATCATTTACAAGTTGATAATGCTTCTCAAGTATTATTAAACAAAAGATGAACTTTTTTGGGAACATACCTGTATTGCTACATTAAAATGCTAGGGGCAAAAGTAAACCAATCAAACAGTGTGTACTAAATGTTGTTCACATGGTATAAAATTCTGTTGCAATGGAAGAAAGCTAATTCTTCTGCCATAAATGAAATTGTGATCATTTGATATGACACGCAGATAAATACCAGCATAAAGACCATACAGAGAGACAAACATCCTGCCAGCCAAGCTAACATCAAACAAAACTAAGATGAGTAGCAAAAACTTAGAAAGAATTCCAGTAACCAAATAGTAATAGTTGTAGTAAGGAGTACTCTTAAACCTTAATATGCATTTAACAATAGAGACAAGTGTAGACAAAAAAGCTTGTGACATATACATAAATATATATTGTACATATACATATAAAAAATCCTTACCATCATAAAGAATTTGGCATGTCTTATTTCACATTAATACGACATTATTATGACACACAAACAAAAAAATTGTTATTAAGGATAACCGGTGTTATACTATATATAACATGAATTGCATTTGAGGATACTCATTCTTTGCACATAAGCCGGCATTTACTACGTGTTTGTGTGTTTTTCTGTTTTTATATATGTAGGTAGAGGAAAGCACCTGCATACATACATACGTACATATATATGCAACAAAATGTCAGACAAGACTTTAATATGAATTACAAGTTGATACTTAAGAACCAATTAATCCAGAAAATACTAGGGTATTATAAATAGTATAAGGAGTGGTATTCCTTTGTTTTATTTTGTATTAAAGCGATTACAACAAGAGTTTTATTTTAGACTTAAAAAAAGAAATAAAAGTTAAAAAATAAAAATTTTATAATTTAATTTAAATTTTTTTAGTATGTGGTCTTTTAAATGTGGGTGTAGCTGCTATATTTGGACCTCAATCTACACATACTGCTAGTCATGTTCAGAGTATATGTGACAATATGGAGGTATGGAAATTTATTTAAAAATTTTAAATTCTTAATAATAAATATTTTCTTTGTTTTCGTTTGCAGATTCCTCATTTGGAAAATCGTTGGGATTATCGTTTGAGAAGAGAAAGTTGTTTGGTTAACTTATATCCTCACCCAAATACTTTAGCTATGGCAAGTTTTTTTATTTTATTTTTTTTTTTTATTAAAATCTTTGATAATATAAACTTGGTTCTTTTGATACTTTAGGCCTATGTGGATATTGTACGATTTTGGGGATGGAAATCATTTACTATTATATATGAGAGTAATGATGGCATAGTACGTTTACAGGAACTGTTAAAAGATCATGGCAATACTCCTTATCCCATAACAGTTAGGCAGCTAAGTGATAGTGGAGATTATAGGTAAGATCTGCTGAATGTATAACAACAATAGTTATACAATCTAAAATCTTTAGAATGGAAGGTTATTGTGTATTTCGATTCGGTAGGAAACTCTTTCGAAAGTAAATGTATTTTGAATACGTTTTCGAAAGAATTATTTTCGAATCGAAATACACAATAACCCCCAGTGCAGAATTTTATGAAAATATGGAACATAGATGTCCTATTCAGTATTTTGAAATTGAAGATTTGTGTTTGGGAGTTTAACACGACATTCATTGGAATATTTAATTTCCGTAAATATTTAATTTCCGTAAAAATAAAAATTGTTCCTTCAGTATTTAAATCTGTCCAAGCTCAGACTCTTTTAGTTCAGTTTTGAACTTTACAACAATTTAATGCTTTTAGTGTTGACTTAGCAAAATTAATTAAAATATGATAAAATACATTGTTATTCTAAATAATAAATGCATTGGTTCCATCTATTATTGTGTAAAGATTGCCTATATTTGGCATAAATAATGATCAGTTATTAATTAATCTAAGCCCAACAAACCAATAATCGATACACTATCATTAATGATATCATCATTTAAAATTTATGTGATAAAATTTCAAAATAATTAGGGAAAAACTTCAAACATTTTCAGGAAAATAAAAATAAATTTGAAATATTTGTATAAGAGCCCAAATACAACCAAACGGATTTCAATGTTGTTTTCCACTCTAAGAGAGAATGCAAATTAAATGAAGACGGCGTTCAACAGCCGTCTTTATAAACGGAACAAAATTCAAAATAAATTAAAAAAAATAATAATTTTTTGGAGTACATAATTTGTATATACTTTTATTTACTTAAATAAACAAAAACTAAGAAAATAAATTATTAAATTCTAATAATACAAAACGAAATTATTCATAAATATGGTACTGACAAACAATGGAAACTCAGGTATTATCTTAACAATTATGATCTGAAGTTTTGAATAAGTCAGTATTTTGTTGGGTATCCAATTAAAGAGTCAATAGTCTCTTTTGAAATATTTTGCCATTCCCTTATAACCGCAGCCAATAAATCTTCCTTCTGGTGTAATATTTGAGCTCCATTATTTTGCGATCTAACTATTTTCTAAGATTTCCTATGGAATTGAGATCTAGTGATGGGCATGGCCACTTCAAAAACGTAACCGTCATTGTGATGTAACCACTCGGTTAACAACCAGATGTGTTTGGGGCATTATCGTGACCCAAATAGGACATACCATGTCTACAATGTTCCATTAAATGAATCCTCTGTGCAAAACGAATCGAGCTGAGGTATTTTAGAAATAAAGCAGGTTATCACAGGGACGATAAACCCGAGACACCTCATTTGCCCTGCGGCTAACTGTTCGAGTACTAATTTCCAATTTTAGATTATTGACTACATCTCGAGGAGTATTTTTTGGTCATTTCTTAAACTCTCTTGCTATCAATTTATCCTGTCTTTGTGTAGTTTTACGAGGTCTTCCTCCAAGATGTTGAGTTTTCTCACGAATTTTTTTATAATTTTCGAAACTGTTGATTTATTAATTGAATATTTATTTATAACAGGTAGTTTTTTGTTTTAAACCAATACTAAAAACATTTATAATTTTAATTTTAAAATCTTCAGAAATTTTGACTTTAGTCATTTTATTATTATTTTTTTTTCTGTTTCGATTTCTGTTATAGGAAATAAATCAGTAAAACGCAAATATCTAAAACCAAATTTCATTCTTTCAGACCTCTCCTCAAACAAATCAAAAACTCTGCTGAAGGTAATATCGTTTTAGATTGTTCCACCGAAAAAGTTTACGAAGTCCTTAAACAGGCTCAACAAGTTGGCATGATGAGTGATTATCACAGTTACTTAATAACATCTCTTGATTTACACACCATCAATTTAGATGAATTCCGTTATGGTGGTACTAATATTACAGGTTTTCGTTTGGTTAATGAAAAAATTGTCAATGAAGTTGTACGTCAATGGAGTATAGAAGAAAAAGGAGTTTTGCGTTCGGCTAATTTGTCAACCATTAAAACAGAGACTGCATTAATGTATGATGCTGTACATTTATTTGCTAAAGCGTTGCATGATTTGGATACATCACAGCAAATCGATATACATCCATTGAGTTGTGATGGTCAAAATACTTGGCAACATGGTTTCAGTTTAATTAATTATATGAAAATTGTAGAAATGAAGGGACTAACAAATGTCATAAAGTTTGATCATCAAGGTTTCCGTAGTGATTTTATATTGGATATAGTAGAATTGAGTCCGGGAGGTGTACGTAAAATTGGTACTTGGAATTCAACCATGCCGGAGGGTATTAATTTCACCAGGACATTTAGTCAAAAGCAGCAAGAAATCGAAGCAAATTTGAAAAATAAAACCTTGATTGTGACTACAATATTGGTAAGTTAAGAAATAAAAACTCTTTAAGCAATTAACTAACTTAAAATTAAAAACATTTCTTTTCAGAGTAATCCTTATTGCATGCGTAAAGAGTCGGCGGTCTCTCTCAGCGGTAATGATCAATTTGAGGGTTATGCTGTTGATTTAATACATGAAATCTCTAAGGCATTGGGTTTCAGTTATAAAATTCAATTAGTACCAGATGGTAGTTATGGCAGCTATAATAAACAGACAGGGTATTTAATCAAACCGTTAACTTTATAATGAAACCTAAATTGCTTTTCCTTTTAGTGAATGGAATGGCATGATACGTGAACTTTTAGAGCAACGTGCTGATTTAGCTATAGCTGATTTAACGATAACATTTGAACGTGAACAAGCGGTAGACTTTACAACACCCTTTATGAATTTAGGGGTTTCAATATTGTATCGTAAACCAGTAAAACAACCACCAAATTTATTTTCATTTTTATCTCCTTTATCATTGGATGTTTGGATATATATGGCTACTGCCTATTTGGGAGTATCAGTTTTGTTATTTATATTGGCCAAGTATGTTGAATGTATTGAAATTTTAGACAGTCTCTTAAATTGTTTTGTAACTTCAGATTCACTCCTTATGAGTGGCCTTCTTATACCGATGCCCATGGCGAAAAAGTTGAAAATCAATTCACTCTTCTAAATTGTATGTGGTTTGCTATAGGTTCTCTTATGCAGCAAGGATGTGATTTTTTGCCAAAGTAAGTTTTTTTATAATTTTTTTTATTATCAAGTTTTATTTTCATTATTATTTTCTTCTTAGAGCTTTATCCACTCGTATGGTAGCTGGTATGTGGTGGTTTTTCACTTTAATTATGATTTCATCATATACCGCCAATTTAGCTGCTTTCCTAACAGTGGAACGTATGGATTCTCCCATCGAAAGTGCCGAAGATTTGGCCAAGCAAACTAGAATTAAGTATGGTGCTTTAAAAGGTGGCAGTACAGCTGCTTTCTTTAGGGTAAGATGACATTAAAATTTCAAAGACTATATTTATATTTTATTATTCAATTTTCTTTAGGACTCAAAAATATCCACCTATCAACGAATGTGGTCATTTATGGAATCTGCTCGACCTTCCGTGTTTACCTCAAGTAATGGCGAAGGTGTAGAAAGAGTTGCCAAGGGAAAAGGTAAAATTAAAACATGAACATAATGTAAATAGTATATGAAGTTCCATTCTTTATCACTACCTTAAAATCACAGATCCCATTTTTATTTTTAATTTGAAAGCAGAATAGCAATGATGTGGAAAAAAATATATACTCATATTAGTTTTAAAAAGCGAAGAGCCTCCATAGAGACTTTCTACTTTGTAACTTCCACAAATGACAGAAAAGTTCCCATGCTTCGAAAAGTAATAAGATACTGGTTTTTTATCCAAAATTTACTGGTAACCAGTCACGTAACACCATTCCGTCAAAGGAACACCAGGTCGAAGGATATTTAAAAAATATATTTATTTCCTATTCTATTGATCAGTGACTGTAATAGGTTATATAAAAATAAATTTGTATTTTGGCAAACACTCAGCCAACATCAACAATGATACGATCGATTTACTACTTTATCAGCCACTGAAGATTTCATCGGCTCACGATGGATTTAAATCAGCCAAAGATATTTTTAAAATTTTTGTTGAAACCTAAAGAAAAAGTAGTTAATCCATTGGTTCCATAAGTTATTGTTTAAAAAAAATTATGGTCGAGAAACTTGCCACTTTCAAAGACAGATTTTTACAAGATTAAAAAAGTTCAAAATAAAGTCCATGGATAACGCACGCCTATTAGAATCGGAACGTTTAGAAAAGGATAGAACTCATTTTTCAGTTCTTTCCGAACATGGAATGACGCCAGCCTACATCAGATTCACCTGATTGCAATAAATTTACAAAAAATTATTCTTTGATACGGCTTTTGTACTGTTGATATCATAAGAAAAGAATTATAGCAAGCACCACACTTTTTTCTGGTCAACGAAATTTTAAATAACATTTCAAATCAGTTTTCAAAAATGTCATTCAAATAGAAAAATTCGATAATATATTATGACAAAAACTGTTTTATTCTATTTCAGTATCAATCCTCACTTATTAAAACACACATATCGTGCCAAAAGATATAAAAACTGATAGAGATAAAATAATCCATGTTCATCTAATAATAAAGACCTTTGTCTTTACTAAACACAATATTTTTAACGAGAAATCGTTTAATTTGATTTAAAATGATTTAGAGTCCAAAGAAATTATTAAATTATTAAAGTGTCTGGAAAAATTCTCTGTTAGATTTGCAGTTTCTAGATCCTTCGGGGTGAATCGCGAAATACTACATTCCTCCTTATAAAAGCCCTAACTTGTCAGGGTATAGTTAACACGTGTTTCAACATCTATGAACTCGTATTATTTCCAGGTCATTTTAAAGATTTTTTAGCTAAATAAAATATTTATATTTGCTTAAAACAACCTATGATTATTCATTCCCATTCATTTCTGAATCTATTTAGTGAAAATATTCTCAATTGGAAGTAAATGTAAAGAAACTTTCTGTAGAACAAAATTGCTAATAATCGTATTTGGTAAACTATTCTTTCTATCCTCTCTATTTTATTCTTATCCTATTTCTAAGCAGGTAACTATGCTTTTCTAATGGAATCCACATCTATTGAATATGTCACGGAAAGAAATTGTGATTTGACCCAAGTGGGTGGTATGTTAGATACCAAATCTTATGGCATTGCAACACCACCGAGTAAGAAAGAACTAAAAACACAGTTATTTTAAATTAAAACTAATACTCTCCAAATACTTTACAGACTCTCCTTATCGCACTGCCATAAATAGTGTAATCTTAAAACTTCAGGAAGAAGGAAAACTTCACATACTCAAAACCAAATGGTGGAAGGAAAAACGTGGAGGTGGTAAATGCCGTGTTGAAACTTCAAAATCTTCTTCGGCTGCCAATGAATTGGGTTTAGCTAATGTTGGTGGTGTATTTGTTGTACTAATGGGCGGTATGGGTGTGGCATGTGTGGTTGCGGTTTGCGAGTTTGTGTGGAAATCTCGAAAAGTAGCAGTTGAGGAACGTTTAAGTGCCATTTTACATGAATGAGAAAAGTCATAAACCCAAGATGAGTGGGTTTAAGGTCGAAATTCATGCAGAACAAAAAATAAGGAAAAATGGAAATCAAATAAATTCAATAAACAAAGAGAAAAACAAAAAATACTTAAAAGCAAAATAAACAATGAATCAATATCAAAATTTTGTCACATCTTCAAAACTCACATACATACATAACAATTATTAAGCATCAACATATTTTTACATCATTTAAAAATCTCATTAACATTTAAATACATATGTACGTATATGTTTTTTTGGCAAAATTAAAAAAAAATCGATGAAATATAGTTACATCCAATGTTTTTTTTATTTATTACAAATCGAATTAAAATAAAACACTCATTAATATTTGCATTTATATACATTTATATAAACTAAATGGGAATTGTAACATAATTTAAAATGTACGTAGTTCATTAGATAAATAATATTATACTTAAGACATGATTAAAAAAAAGTGATTGAATTTTTGTTTGTTTTTTACTTTAGTTTAAAATTTTGGTTTCTTCGAAACATTTATAAGCATTTAAGTAGTTTTATATTAAAAGAAATATTAGCATAAAGAAAAGCATAAACAATGAAATGAAAAATTTGTTTAATTTGATCAAATGAAATTTACTGTAAAACCAACAGAGTTAACCAATGGAACAACAAAAATTATTTAAATAATAAAAATTATAAAAAAAAATCATTTGTACTTATTTGTAGAAGGATTGTTAAAGCATAAAACAAGAACTATGGTAATATGAAAATTATAATTCAAATTATTGAATAAAATCAGACAAGTAGTTGTCCAGATATGTATCAATAATATAGTGTAAACTATATTGAATTCCAAAAAATCAAATCCGAATGCAAAGAGCTTTTTGTATTTCTAAAAAGTGCTTGTCAAAATAAAGAAAAATCTTTGACCATGAATTAAATTTTTTTGTTTCGACTTTGTATTATTTTTCGAAGGAAAGTTTTTAAAAATGTTTCTTAATTGGTAATATTTCCAAATAATATGACGAAGTAATTTAAGCAAATATTAGATATATAGATATAAAAGTGGCGATAAAAAAAATTTTAAGAGATAAACATTTTATGGACCAAAAAAATTTACTTGTGTTAAAAAACGATCACAATATTAAAAAGCATTTCTATGTAATAAATTCTAACATATTATATTTTCAATAAATATATGGAGAAATAATTAAAATTCGAGCACAATTTTTCCAAAAAATTAAAAAAATCGCGATTTTTACTAGGAAACCCTAAAATATGCTACACTAATACCAGCAAACATTGAAAATATCATAAATTTTATTTGAATAACTAAGTAGACGTAAAAGTAGTAAACAAAACTTTACAAGAGAAAAATTTTTGTGATTGTTTTGCCTACAGATATGTATGAAAAATGTCAAGATAAAACTGCATTCGATATAAATCTGAAATGACACTTAATACGTCGTAAACATTTTGACAGATGTTCGAAATAGAAAAAGAATTTCGAAAATGGAGTCAGTTACGATATATGGACGGTCAGAGGATCATTATGATAGTGTTGATAATTTCTGAACTAAAAATTATAAAAATCTTTGTTTTTAAAGAGCATATTTCTCGCTATTACTGCATATTTAATGCGCAAAAAAATCCAGTCCTAAATTCATTACTGTAAAAAAAAATAGTTTAAAAAGCTTTAGTAACCAATTTTAAATGAAAAACAAGGGAGAAACTATAGTCGATCAAGACCGACCATTTGACACCCTACACCATGGTGTATAAGCTAAAACTTAGACCCTTGGCCATTAATGGACCTACACTTTTAATAAATGTAAAATAAGTTATGCAAATTCATACTGAACAATGCGTTGATACTAACTTCTATATGATTTTATGGTGATTTTAGTATAATTCTCGGAAGTGAATTTATATGGGAGCTATAGTCAATTATAAACCGATCCTGACAAAATTTGCCACAAAGATTGACAAACTCCTTTGTACCGAATTACATTGAACTATTTACTTTAAGGCATTTACGATCGTTTAACACCTATTCCGGAAGGACATTTTTATGGCAGCTATGTGAAATAATGGACCGTTCATAGTCAGTCAGCCAATAAGACGAACGGACATCGTTAAATCTACTCAGAAAGTGATTCTGAGCCGAACGGTATACTTTAAGGTGGCGATCCAATAATTGTTTTTGTGCGTTACGAACATCAGCACAAACGCATGGTGTAATTATAATTATATATATTTTTTTTTTTTAATTTCCAGTATAATTTTTACTATGTTTTGTTTGAAAATCCATTCAAGATTTCAAGATAAATTCAGGATTTCATAAAAAAAATCACTGAAAAATTAAAATTTCACTAAAAACCGAAATTTCGCCAAAAAAAGTTTTATTAAGAAGAGTTAAATTTAACCGAAAATCCGAATTTCTTCGATCAAGTTAACAACTTGTTCTCATAAATACCTTAAAAAATTGCACTTTTTTTGTTCCAATGCAATGTTTACAAGGGTAGCGTCTTATAAGGGTGAAGGTAATCTTTATAAAATTAATCATTTATGTACTTTTCAATCCGAATAATTTTTGTTTAAATACATAGTAAATTATTTCCAATAGTTTGAAATTATTTACTATGTATTTATTAAGTTTTTCTTTAATTTTTGCTCTAGTTATGTACTTACAAATATATACTTTAAGCATGCAATTAAAAACACCCGCACGTGATTTATTTCCAATTTTCCAATAATTTTACAAATAAATGAATTAAAATTCACTATGTTGTAAAAAAAATGTGGTAAACATATAAGCAACACCAGAAATAATAATTAGTTTTACAATGGTTATAAAAATAATCAGAATTTAGGAGTCTATTGACGATGTAAGTATGTATGAAAAGCTAATGCATACATCAATATTTTTTTGTATATGTATGTAATTCATTGATTAATAGTAAATAAAGGAAATTATCTTGAAAACTTTTGCTTGAAAAAATGCTGGTGATAGTCATAGATCCCAACTTTTGTACGTAGAAATTAAAGACGCGATATTGAATATACAGATTCCTTTGGATCAGTGTCAACCATTTTGGAAATTTTCCTATAACGCGGTTTTAGCAAAGCATATTTTCTGTCCTTCTTTAAATAAAATAAGTGAATTCAATGGACTCCAAGGTTTTTGAAAATTAAGTTATTAGTAAGAAATATGCCAAAAGAAATTGAGTTCAATATTTAGAATATTTAATATAACGAATTATTTTAACCTAATAATTTATTTTTAGATATAAATAAATATTGCACATAAATTGATTCACCTAAATAAAAGTTATCCTACAGGCAATAAAACTAAAAAAAAAACAAAAATGAAGCCAATAACAATTTCTAGAGTTGCATCAATCAATCGAATCGAATATGGGGCCAATCGTTAAACTCAAACAAGAAACACCTGCATCCTATTAACTTTTCAATGTTAACTTTTTCAGACGTTCTCTAACCGCAATATGTCAATCAAACATACAAAACTAAAACACGATATCAGGAAAAAATCAAATAAAAAACTAAAAACTGACACACATGAACTAGATATTGACAATATTTTGATTTTACCCAGTAATATTCTCACTTTCAATTTCACATGTGCTCGGTTAGTCGGTCATTGAATCTATAACAATTTTTCATTAAATTTTTCATTATAATCTTCCTTGAACTCACACGCAAAATTAAATTTGTGTTTTTTTTTTCTTTTTATTTTGTTTTTGTTTTTTTTTTTTAATAACCGAAGACAGTCATGGTAGTTTTTCTTTTTGGTTTGTAGGCTGCTTTCAGTCTAGTTTCAACATTTTAAGCGTAAACACAATGAAAAAGTTCCTCATAGTTTTTATAATATTAGATATTTTAAAAATATCCTTTGGTCAGTATAATGATTATTCTTCGTTTTTAAGTTCAAATGCTACATTGGCTGTAGTAGTGGATCATGATTATATGCGTCAACATAATGAGAATATAATGGGAAATTTTCAAAAGATTTTAAGTGATACAATACGTGAAAATCTGAAAAATGGTGGTTTAAATGTCAAATATTTTACTTGGAGTGGTATACGTTTAAAGAAAGGTAAGTGTGAAGAAAAATCTCAATGGTTGAATAGTGAAGAATTTTTTTTTTTTTTTGGTATCGATTTTTGGTAAAAGCATTAAGGTACATAAATGTGTTTATAGATATTTATTATTAATCGATTTACTAGTCCAAGTAAAAAAGTACCCACAAGGTAAACTGATCAACATAAAGCTATAAGCGTAAAGATAAAGTTTAAAAAAGAAAAAATAGTTTCCTCTGAGATCATATAACCAAGCGTCGAAAAGGTCTACCAACTTTCACTTTATATAGATTCTCAGAGAAGAGGCCAGCAATGTTGCATTTGCTCGCAGACATATTTTTATTGTTTAATAATTGGAAACTACTACTTTTTTCATATATTTAGTAGTAGGAGTAGTAGGACTTCATCCCAAATATTTTAAATATGTAACACAAATGTACCGTGATCGCTTAACCCGTTTTAAAAAAATCATAATATCGCTTTGATGTCGAATTTTCTGATTGAGGTATTTTTACGCATTAGGTTTCAGAATGATTTCGTTTTGATTTCAAACATGTAAAATATTTCCATGTCTCTTGGCACCCTATTTCTTTATTTTGGATAAATTAAAGTATTTCTAATGGCTAGAAATTGTTGCCGAAGTAGATAAATTCCCAATTAAGTTCAAATGCAATAATTTTGCGAGCACCTATTTCATTTGGTACGGCTTTAATTTTAATATTTTCAATATTGATATCAATTTTTTTATAGTAGTCTTTCAATATGTATGTAATACAATTGCTTTGAAGACCACGGACCAAAAAGCAATCGTTTTACCATTCAGCACTAAATGTATTCAGATTCTTATATCTTGGGGAACTAGACAATATAGATTAGAATTAGGATATTGAGAGTTATATTAATATCTCATCTATTATTCCTGGTGAATTAGAACATTTCAATGAGCCCTATTAGATACTATTGCGTAGCAAAATATATATGAGTCTAAAACTACCAAGAAAATTTGGTTGCAATGCAAAAAGACTACTTAAACGATCCTTAGAAGAAACCAATTCTAGTCACATAACAGGTTCTAGAGGTACGTGAACGATTCAATTTCAAAAGCTTTATATAGAAGGAACTTGTCATCCAATATAAAGGGTTAGCAGCGGTTACGGTCCCTGGTATTGATATTAAAAAATATATAATTTTTTATTCAAAAATTTTGAATCTTCGGGAAAAAAGTCTCAAAAAATGTATAATGTATTTATTTCTCTTCGTTATCGATCACGATGTAGTAATATCGAATCAAAACTGGAAACCTTTTTTTAAATGTGGGTAGACCAGTGACTTTCAATCGCTGGTAGAGATTTAGAAAAAAATGTTTTTAAGCATTTAAAATTTTGTTCAACTGGACAATCTAAAATTTATGTTGTATAGAATATTTAAATAAAATATTGATCGACACTTTTTACTTTTCTATCTATAAGTTCTGATGCAATCATAAAATAAAACGCCCACTACTTGATAACATTCAATAATTCGACCAGAAAAATATGTTCATCTATGTAACTGTACATCTGTTATAATCATAGTTTTCATAATTTCCTTTTCGAATTCTCCTCAAAAGATTTTAAGACTTTTATCACTGCATAAAATTAGACAGTCAACACTTCTAAAATAATTGACTTGATTCGTTTAGCAACTATATATAGTCAATACTATAAGCCTCCGTAAGTCATAGGACAGAGATAAAGAAATGAATGACATCATATCAATAATTAAAGTGCCTTCTGCCATGTTATTTTTACGTGTTTAGAATGTAAAAAAGGATTTATGCCTTTAAAAAAAAGATTGGCTTTCGTATACACTTTATTTATCTTTTTTTATTTTTTAACGTTTCTTTCTTAAATAAAATTTTCTTTTTTTTCATAATTCTTAGAATTTTTAGCTGCCATGACTGTAATGGATTGTGAAAATACTTGGAAATTTTTTGAAGCGACACGTTTAACATCAGTCTTATTAATAGCTATAACAGATTCTGATTGTCCACGATTACCATTAAATGAAGCAATGATGGTATGTAATAAAAAGGGAAACCACAATATGATCTAAAAAAAGGGGTTTAAGCGCATTAAATATTCATTGAAAAATCGGGAAAATATACACTTAAAAAGTAAAGTTTTTTTAATCAAAATTATCATATTGATCCCTGACCGCCAAAATATCGTAACCGCAACATTTTCGATTTTCGTGTTTTTATAAAAATCTATAATTTAGATCATCAGTGTATCATCGATTCATCAGGTGCCATTTCAGATTAATAGCAAAAGCAATTTTATCGTAACTGACATCATTTTTCATACATATTACAATGTGTAAACAATCACAAAAATGTTTCGCGATTAAGGCTCGATATGCTTTCATTTAAAAATATTCTTTTTACAACATGAACTTTAATCTTGTTGCTATAAGACATATCTCTAAATGATAAAATCGTATCCATTAAAGTTAATATTTTATAAATATGCACTAAAAATTGCCAAGTTCAAAATTTGCTGTTAAGGGTAAAATATGCAAAAATATACCCAACAAATCTGTGACAAAAAGATTTATTTGTTATGAAACGAATAAATATTTTATCAGTGGATCCATTCAACGTCGAGGAAAAAAACATACCATTACATATTTTGGTTTCCCTTGAAATAAATCTTCTATAAATATAATTACAACTTTAAAAATTTCACTTAATAAACTATATTTTCCAGATACCTTCTATTGGTCTGGCGAAAGAATTTCCTCAAATGATTTTAGATGCTAAAGTACAAAATTTACTGAAATGGAAAACAGCTGTTGTTATGATGGATGAATCTTTAGTATATCAAAATACTAAATTAGTAGAATCAGTTGTACATGAAGGTGCCAACAATAATATTATACCCATATCACTCTATCTCTATAGTATTAATGATAATTTGAGATCACAAAAGAAACGTCAAGCTATACGTGAGGCTTTACAACCATTTCAAACAAACTCAGAGAAGACACATAATTTTATAATATTTTCAAAATTTTATGAGGATATTATAGAAATGGCAGAAAATATGAATATGTTTCATGTTAAAAATCAATGGTTATTTTTCGTTTTGGAAGAAGATCAAAGAGAATTTGATGCTCTGGCAGTTACGCAAAATTTAAATGAAGGAACAAATATAGCATTTGTTTTGAATGAAACGATACCTGGTTGTGTGGTAAGTTTAATATAAACTGATGGTTCAAATAAACTAAAAAATTAATCTTTGTTAATATTTTATAGAATTCATTAAATTGTACGATAGAAGAGATGTGTAAAGCTTTTGTTTTTTCAATTTCCAAATTAATTTCTGAAGAACAATCAATTTATGGTGAAATATCGGATGAAGAATGGGAGGCTTTAAGATATTCAAAGAGAGAAAAACAAGATGAGATATTAAGAATAATGAGGGTAAATAAGGAATAAGATACAAATAAATATACTGTCAATGAATCCATAAATAACAAAAAATACAAATCCATGATCTGTTAAGTCAAATACAGTTTTTTATAAATATTTTTTGTAGGAATATTTAAAAGACCTAAGCTTATGTGCTAGTTGCTCTAAATGGCGCATTGATACGGCTATAAACTGGGGTAAATCTCAGGAGCATAAAAGATCTTTACGAGGTAATGGAACATAAAAATTAAATAAAATAATTTTGTATTTTGAAAAATCCTATTTTTTATTATTTTTTTCATCGAAAACCTCTTCTTAAGATGGCGCCTTGAATACGTATATAACTTGCACAATTTTTTAATACAATAAAAAACAGAACAATTCTTACTTTTCCTTTAGCCCGGGTACACACACAGCAATTTTGAGTTTATAGGAGAGAGAAAGCAGAAGAAAATACTTAACTTTTACATTCTCTTTACCTCTCTCGTCTACAAAGTCAGAATTGCGGCAAGAAAAATTGCTGTGTGAACCACGACTTACATTTTGTTACTTTTATTCTGCACAGTACTGTATATTATACAATATATATAATCTTGAATCATTAAATTACATTTTATTTTAATTATTTTCACATTTAGTTCTATCATCTTCAACAAGTCCAAATAAAAATTTTGAATTTACTAATGTGGGCTACTGGACGCCGGTATTGGGATTTATTACTGAGGAATTAGCATTTCCTCATGCTGTACATTATTTTCGTAATATAACTTTGGATATTTTAACAGTACACGTGGGTAGAAAATAGCTAAATAATATTTAAAAAATCTTTATTTTGCAATTAAAATTTTGTAGAATCCACCTTGGCAAATTTTAAAAAAAGATAATAGAGGTAACATTATTGAACATTCTGGCATTGTTATGGAAATCGTAAAGGAATTATCACGTATGCTAAATTTTAGCTATAAACTTCATGATGCTCATGCTATTAGTAATGATGAACAGACTGGACAAAATGATACGGTAAGACCAAGAGAAGATTTAAGAGAAATTTTTTAATAAATTATGAGTTACATTTTTAGGATCTATTGGGTTCACTTACGTATATTATACCCTATCAAGTTGTTGAGTTCCTTCAGGGAAATAAAGTAAGTTTTAATACAATTACTAATCATATAATAAATTTGAATTTGAAAAGAATTGGAATTTAAGACTATTAATGAAAAAAAAATTGATTATTTATTTTTTTGTTTTTCAGTTTTTTATGGCAGCAGTAGCAGCCACTGTGGATGAGCCCGATAAAAAACATTTTAATTATACAATACCCATAAGTATACAAAAATACTCATTTATATCTCGAAAGCCGGATGAAGTTAGTCGTATATATTTATTTACAGCACCATTTACATTGGAGGTAATATTTTAGATAAATTTTGAATGATAGAAAAATAAACTTATTTTTGGTAACTAACATTTTTTCACAGACATGGGCTTGTCTAATTGCTGTTATTTTAATAACATCACCCGTACTGTATGTGGTCAATCGTTTAGTGCCAACACAACATTTAAAAGTAAAAGGTTTTTGTACGGTTAAAAATTGTTTTTGGTATATTTATGGAGCACTATTGCAACAAGGTAATTAAATAATTTTTTTCATACATTTATATAAAGTAAATATTTATTGTTACATAAATTAATTAGGTGGCATGTACTTACCTCAAGCTGATAGTGGTCGTTTGGTTATTGGTTTCTGGTGGATTGTTGTTATAGTACTGGTGACAACATATTGCGGTAATCTCGTAGCATTTTTAACGTTTCCGAAATTTCAACCGGGTTTAGATTATTTTTTTCAACTTTTTAAGCACAATGAGTACGAACAGTTTGGTTTGCGTAATGGCACTTTCTTCGAAAAATATGCTTCGGTAAGAGAATTAATTTTGTATGAATTTTTATATTATTATTTAATATTTTAGTTTGTAATACCACTCTAATCCAAACATAATAACAGTCATATAAATTGGCATCATTTTAGTGATGCCCACTTCCTTTAGTAACAAATGCAGTAGTTTTCATATGACAAATAATTAAAAGTTAACACTGCCTGCCTCTTTCTCACACTTTTTTGCAATTGACTTTTCAACTTTAAGTAATATCAAAAAAGTTTTTACAAAAAGGATTCACAAAAATTTATTAAAATAATTTTTGGCGACTCTTACTGCATAAGAATTTTGGTACATTTTTCTATACACAGATTTTTTCTTCAACTAAGATAATTTATAAGTTAAATTTTTTATTTAAAATTTATAAACTTTTTTCAATTAAATTTATGAATTTCTATAATAATTTTGAAGTTTCAATATATTCAAATTTTAACTAAAGTTTGCCTTAAAGTTTTATTTTTATTTTTTTAGTTTGTGATAAATAAATTTAAATTTGATTTCAAATTTTAACTAACACTCTAATGTACTTATCTAAATTAACAATTATCTGCTATATATAATGTGGTCTCAGTGACTGATAAATTATTCCCATTTTTTGTAATACTTTTTGGCGAAAATAAAAATACAAGTTGTAAATTTTTTGACAGAGATCAGTAACTTTCTACAACGTTTTGACAAAGATCTGTAACTTTTTTCAAGCTACCCCCGGCAACACTGTACCATACATAACACACAAAGAACAATTTTCTCTAATTACTCACTCTTATCACCACACTTTTTTTAACAAACTGATCTTGCCGAAAAACTTTATAAATTCTTTTTACATTCTACTTATACTACTAGATTTTATTTAAGAATTAACAATCATATGAACACTAGTACTCTTAAAGTAACACTATCGCATTGAAGGAACAATTAACCTTTATTTTTATAAAACTTTTACTTCCATTTTTGTTTATTTAACACAAATTAATTATTTAAAACACTTGCAAATCAAGAGTTATAGAAGTAAGAAATCCTAAGAAAATCATATACAATTTTTGTTGTTATAAAAAGTCGACTAAAAAAGAAAAATAATGTTAACAAAGAATCTTTCAGACATATTTTCGATTTCCACTAGAAACTAGAAATTATATAATATTTAAAAAGTTGCTTTTGAACTGAACTTTTGAATTATTACTTTTAAATTTATTTTACACTCACTTCACTTTCACATCCTGAATTATTTTATTGTTTTCACTTTTAAATTTAAATCTTATTTAATATTATTAATGCCCATTTTCAAATTTAAATTTAATTTCAAATATCATTTTTATAACTGTCATTTGTTTTAAAATACATTGCTGTCCTATGTCATTTAAACTGTAAGATGCCACTCACTACTTTTACCACTATTAACGTATCATTTATCTTATATGGCATCACCAAAAACAACTAACATTTTCTCTTCATTAATTCTCACCAAGCCAACTTTGATTAATGTTTTTTGTTTATTAAAACATTTGCACAGAAAATCTAACATTTTCTCTTAAGAAACAAACACTAATATTTTATTTTTATTGCATTTATATGTTGAAATTTATTCTCCAACCACTAATTAATTAGTTAAAACACTATACAACACAAATAACGGAACACCGGGCAAAAAGAAAGCAACTAAGTAAAGAGATGCCATATTTGTTTTTACTGAATACAGTACTATAATTTTACTTACATAAGTTACCACTAGAAAAAAAAACGCTGATTTAACATTATCCAATTGGATACTGAAGTGAATGGACGTTATTCAACTCAAATTTTCAGTAATAACATAATACTTCACTACTTCTCTTTATATACTATTTAAACTACTAAATTTTGTTTAACAATTTACAATCATATAAACACTAGCACTCTTAAAATAACACTTTATCGCATTTATTTTTATAAAACTTTTATTATAAAATGTTTGCTGTTATAAAAAGAAAAAAAATGACTAAAAAAAATAATGTTAGCAAAGAAACTTTTGAACATATTTCGACTAGAAATTACAGAATATTTAAAAAGTTGCTTTTAATTGAACTTTTGAATTATAACATTCGTATTAATTCTAATTAAAATCGCAAATTTTCTTACTTTTGATTTAATTTTCAATTTTTTTTTATTTATTTTCACACCTTGAATTATCTTATTGTTTTCACTTTTAAATTTAAATCTTATTTCAATATTCTTAATGTCCACTTTTAATTTAAATGTAATTTCAAATATCACTTTTATAACTGACATTTGGTTTAAAACACATTTAAACTGTTGCCCTATGTCATTTAAACTGTAAGATGCCACTCACTACTTTTACCACTATTAACGTGTTATCTCATATGGCATCACCAAAAACAACTAACATTTTCTCTTCATTAATTCTCACCAAGCCAACTTTGATTAAGGTTTTTTGTTTAATAAAACGTTTGCACAGAAAATCTAACACTTGCTCTTAAGAAACAAACACTAATATTTTATTTTTATTGCATTTATATGTTGAAATTTATTCTCTAACCACTAATTAATTAGTTAAAACACTATACGACACAAATAACGGAACACCGGGCAAAAAGAGCGCGACTAACTAAAGAGATGCCATATTTGTTTTTACTGAATACAGTGCTATTAGTTAGTTATATAGGTTACCACTAGAAAAAACGCTAATTTAACATTATCCAATTGTATACTGAAGTGAAAGGACGTTATTCAATTCAAATTTTCTGTAATAATATAAAACTTCACAACTTCTCTTTATAACTACTTAAACTACTAACATATTTCTTATTTCCACTAAAAATTACAAAATATTTAAAAAGTTGTTTTTATCTGAATATTTGAACTATAACCTTCGTATTAATTCTAATTAAAATTACATTTTTTATAGCCCTGCTAATGTCACTAATTATTTATAAATTCTGTATTTAAAATTGTATATGATTTGTTTATAGATTTAAAATATGATTTTACACTCACTTTACTTTTACATCCTGAATTATTTTATTGTTTTCTCTTTTAAATTTAAATCTTTTTTGATATTCTTAATGTCCACTTTCAATTTAAATACAATTTCAAATATCACTTTTATAACTGCCATTTGTTTTAAAATACATTTAAAGTGTTGCCCTATGTCATCTAAACAGTAAGATGCCATTCACTGCTTTTACCATAATTAACGTGTTATTTATCTTATATGGCATCACCAAAAACAACTAACATTTTCTCTTCATTAATTCTCACCAAGCCAACTTTGATTAAGGTTTTTTGTTTAATAAAACGTTTGCACAGAAAATCTAACACTTGCTCTTAAGAAACAAACACTAATATTTTATTTTTATTGCATTTATATGTTGAAATTTATTCTCTAACCACTAATTAATTAGTAAAAATACTATACAACACAAATAACGGAACACCGTGCAGAAAGAACGCGACTTACTACAGAGATGCCATATTTGTTTTTACTGAATACAATGCTATTTGTTAGTTATATAGGTTACCACTAGAAAAAACGCTAATTTAACATGATTAAATGAAATATTGTTATTAAATTCAAATTTTCGTAATAACATGAAGCAGATTTTAAACCTAATAATTTATAAAACTCTACCACAAAAAAATCTTATAAATTGTTCTTGTTTCTCAAAAATTTGCTTACAAATATTTTTCAAGTGTGAAAAATATTTTACAAAATATTTATAAATTTGTAAACTTTTATTTTTAAATACATAAATCGTTTGGAATCAATAATTAGTTATAAATGCGATTTTGATTTAGTTAGTATAATTTTAAAAATACATATTATTTTCCAAACCGAGCTGTTGTACAAAAAACTGCATAAACTGTTCTGAAATATATTTATTTTATATATAGCAATCGTATTTTAAAATTGGAATTTTATGCAATTTTATAGTTATACTTTTTATTATTAAGATATAGGATGTGGTGATGAAGAATCTAATGTAAAAACAAATTAAATGGAAAAAGATAGGTTCGAGCAACTTGTATACGAAATTAATACTATGTAGGTTTTAATATTTTATATGTCAAAGAAATAATGGAATTTGCACTGGTGAAAAGTTAAAAATTTTATTTTATTGCTTAATTATATGAACAAAACCTTTTGATTTGCTAAACACAGATTAAATATTTAACAATTTTTAAATTAACTATAACTAAGGATTCCGATTCTTGTTGATTTGGAGTAAAAAGTGTCGAGATTTTTCCGTTTATTTAAATATATAGTACTTAAACAACGAAATTAAAAAATATTGCCAATAATTTTTTAACAGCCATAATCCATATTCATAATAGATCTTATGTCTTATTTACTGAACGAAATAATGGATAATAGAAAACATTAATAGTAAGACAGCATTCTTATTATTTTCAATATATTATGAAATACTTTTATAATTTTAACTGCAAAATATATCTTAAATTCTCTTCCATTTCTACAATTTTTATTTAATAGTTTGTACAAATTTGTTTCATATTTTACATATATTTTTTGCTTTCAGATTTCTACCCGACCTGAATTCCACAAATATTTGGAACTGGCCAACGTATACAATAACATAAAAGAAGAAAATATAGATGCCGTAAAAGAGGGCAGTCGTGTCAATATAGATTGGCGTATAAATCTGCAATTGATTATACAAAATCATTTTGAAAAAGATAAAGAATGTACATTTGCTCTGGGCAAGGAAAATTTTCTAGATGAGCAAATAGCTTTAATGGTGCCTAGTAACAGTCCATATTTAAATTTAATCAATGAACATATCACAAGACTTAGTCAAATGGGTTTTATAGAAAGATGGCATCAAACTAATTTGCCTTCAATGGATAAATGCAATGGCCGAGGTGTGTTAAGACAGATAACAAATCACAAAGTTAATTTAGATGATATGCAAGGTTGCTTTTTGGTTTTACTCTTAGGTAAGATTTTAAAATTAAACCAAAAAAATATAAAACATTAAAAATTTGTATCCCTCTTTCTTAAAGGTTTTATGTTGGCTTTCATTGTGATTTTGATAGAATATTGGCTACATATGTGGCATTCGCAGAGTCATGATAATAAAACTTTGTTTTCTAACTAAAACCTTTTTAAAATTCAAAATAAAGAAAATAATACATAAAATTTGCTTAGAGCTTTTTCATAATTTTTAATTTTTTTTATATTTATGATTTTTTACATGGAAAAAGCTAAAAACATTTTTAGTTTACATACTAAAAACTATACACTGTCACACTGTGTTGTTTGAGGCAACTTAAGCAGAGTTGGCGTTGGGGCCACGACGACGACCGAAACCGGGTACAATGTTGACGAAGCGACGGTTGTATTGGATACGTCTCTTAGCGCGACCGGTCTTCTTCTTTTTCTTTTCTTGCTTGTCTACTTTGGGGGTTTGACCCTTAACTTTACCGGCACGAGCCAAAGAACCGTGCACTTTACCACCCAACATTGGGATGGTGATATCCAATTCAAAGGAGGACAAAGCAGAAACAGGGGTTTCGTTGCTTAAAGCATTGCCTTCACAGTTCAAGGTGATTTCCTCAGTATTGTAACCATGGAGTTGGGCAATTTGAGCCTGAAATTAAACAAATATACACATAAACAAACGTTTTAAACATAAGTAAACAATTTATCACAATACAAAAAGTGAGGTTATATTTCGCTTAAATGCGAAATCTGCTAAATATAACACCACCCCATTAATTGTCGGACACATACCTTAACGGCAGCAATGTTAGCATCTTGTTGAACCTCAAGGGTTTCAACACATTCCAAACCACGTACAAACAATTGCATGATGATGTGCTCTACAAATAAATTATCACAAAACAAATAAAACTATTAGTGCTTAGAAGTACCACTTGTATATTATATTGCAAAACTATTATAATGTCAAATTGCGTTCGACTATCACGAACACGTGTGTTTACATATTAAACTTAAATATCTTCATAACATTTTTTTAAATTATAAGTTTTCATTAATATAAGCAATGCAATTTTGTTTTTCATTTTTGACATGTTCTGTAACATTTAACCAATAATTTTTAGCAAAATTCTACAAAAATTATTTTTTACCTTGTCACTTGTATGAGGATTTACTAAAAAAGAAAGATGGCCGCATATTTTCGAAATTGTCTCATTTTAACTTCGAGTCTCGTTGGACGACATGTCAAATGTTCGAAACTGTAGAGTTGTATTTGAGAGCTCATAAATCGCAGGGTTGTAGTTACCAACGTAATATGTCTTTCATAACATAACGTCTCCACAAGAGATTTTTATATCATAATATATAACAGAGAGTGTTAAATTCGCTCTCTGAGAGAATTATCCCACGTGTAGACTAAAATATTAGTATTATAAGAAATATTATGAGACTGTTGTGATAAGATTTCTCTACACTAAGATTTACTGTTAAAAAATACATGTCTGCAAAAGTTTGTTTGTGCGTGTGCATGTGTATTTTAAAAAGTTCTTGAATCATCTTACGTTGAGTCTACATTAGACAAATTTGACGTTTTTCATGATATATAAGCAAGGGGTAAACGTATTCTAATAAATCTTATAAGATTTTATTATTTTCACTCAGTAACAGAGTAAACATGTAATTTTAATTTAAGAAATTAAAATTTTTTTTAACATTTTGTTACTGTAAAACTACTACACACAATGTCAAAATGATATGAACAGAAAATGAGAGAATAAAGGAGAGTAAGAGTAAAATACTCACAACAAAAAATTTACATAGGAATACAAAAACAATTTGACAGTACTGCGTGGTATTTCGATGGAAAAATTGTAAAACAGCAGTTCTTACTATTATATTTTCTAATTATACTCATAGTATAATTACAAAGTACTCGCACATCTACAAAAACAACAATTCCTTGTATTTTGTTAGTGTAAAACTACTGCGCACA
>MINK01171912.1:27415-42730 GCA_001735545.1 Phormia regina
GAAGACCAAAATACTCACGAAAAAATTTTACATGGGAATACAAAAACAATTTGACAATAAGGCGAGGTGTATCAATGAAAAAATTGTAAAACAACTGTTCTTACGAGTATACTTTATAATTATACTATGGTTATAAGTATGCAAAGAGCCACGTTAACAGTACCAAAATTAGTTCACATTTTTTAAAACTGTTATACTACCACTTTTACATTTATAAACAAATATTAAAATTTTCCATGTTAATTATCACTTTATTGTTTAATTTAATTTGTTTGTTTCTTATTTAAATACATATGTATATTATTTATAGAAAAACTTACAATTATAAATACAAATATTTATTTTTTCCCTTTTTTATATATATTTTTACTAATAAACAACTTTGTTTTTATATATATTTATATGATCATTACTTATACATATTTATAGAGAAAGATTAGGCATACACATGATTTTCTTAAATATTTACAATTAAATGAGATTTTGCGTAATTATATAACATAAAAAAATAATTTGATTTTTTTAAGTATATATTTAATTTATATTTATAAATAACAATTAGCTTATAAATAAATTTTATAATAAAAGGGTTAGTAAATACAAAATAATAAAAATATGTAATAATTTAAATAAATAAAAAATTTAAACATTTAATAAAATATTGAATAAAACATATGAAATAAATTATAAATAGTTTAGCAAAGTAGATAATAAAATTTTAATATAAAATTATAATAAGATTTTTAATAATTATTAATATGTTTTTTTTTTCTTTTAACGTATAACTTTAGAACATAAAAAATGGCTCAGCCATATTGTAATTTTTGTGTACTTTTTTTCTATATAAAATAGCATTGCAACAATAGAAAGTTATAGAAAAACGTATTTTTAATTGTAGCGGTGGCTGTTGAATTATCTTTAAAAGTTTTTGTTTACTCAAAAACTTTAAAGGTTAATGCACAAATTCATTGTTTATGTAATGTTGAGGCTCTACTATAACACTGGTATAGTGGGGTCCATTTACATTTTTAAATGTTTCCGTAAAACTATTCGCTACAATATGTTGTTGTTGCTGCTGCTGTTGGTGGGGATTTTGATTAGAGTTGTGGGGATGTTGTTGCTGGTGATGATGTTCTAAAGGTGTTAAAGAATGAAGTTGAGATGTTGTTGTAGAATGTTCTAATTGTGTCAAGTGATGCCCCTGCAAAGGGGATACTAATTCTGTTAATGTATTATGTTGCAAGTGATGTTGGTGTTGTGACTGCTGTTGTTGTTGATGGTGATGTTGCTGGGAACTACTATCCGAGAAATAATTAATTTCAAAACTATGACTGAGATCACTGTAGGTGGTTTGTGGAGATGTACCATTAACTAGGGAGGCATTACCCGTAGACAATTGTCTTTCACTTTCCGAACTACTCGAACAGCTATTCGAATTGGCCGAATAAGGTCGTATCAAAGAGGCAGCTGTTACATCGACTGTGCCATCATAATAATAATTATTATTACTATAATACCCACTGCCCGTTGTTGTATCGGGATATTGATGTAAGGGATCATGTCCTAGAGAACTGCTTGAACTAACTATTGAGTCATTGACCGGATATAATTGTGTATAGCTAAGATTTCCCTGTGGTTCCATTATATCGAGCATATGTTGTTGATGTTGATTTATAGCTTGGTGTTGCATATGTTCGGGGTGATTGTGATGATGATGATGGTGGTGATGATGCAGTTGCTGATCACTATGATGTGACTGTTGCTGTAGTTGTTGTTGTGGTGTTTGCGGTGGTGCTTGATGTTGTGTTATGTAGCCGTTATTATTATTGTTGTTACTACTACTTGAACTACTATTTGTACTTAGAACGGGTGTCACTGCTGTTGGCAAATGACCCACTGTTGTCTCGTAACAGGCCTCCAATTTGGGACTAGTACTAAGAACGCTGGGTGTTACCACGGGCGTAGTACGCCTGAGCACTGAATTACCATTGTTTAGTGCTGCTACTGGGTGTGGTACATTGGCAACGGCGGCTGCATGGTTGGCATGCAGTGCTGGAGTTGGTATAGGTGCTGGCGTTGATATTGGTTCGGTTTTTATAACGCCCGTTTGGATTTCATTAAGTACTAAGTCTTTGGCCTCTTGTTCACTAAAATGGTAAAGAGAAAGAGGTGGGTATTAATTTCAATTAAAAAAAATA
The DNA here is from genome assembly GCA_001735545.1 of Phormia regina. Taxonomy (NCBI): domain Eukaryota; kingdom Metazoa; phylum Arthropoda; class Insecta; order Diptera; family Calliphoridae; genus Phormia; species Phormia regina. The sequence goes on from MINK01171912.1 coordinate 29,614, forward strand.
TTTTAGCATTTTTATATAAATGTATAATTTTTTAAAAAAATAGAACATAAACGTATATTTAAAAATTTTATATTTATTATTATTACTTTTTTTTTAATTTATAGTTTTTTAGAAAATTTTATATTTTTCCATAATAGTTCTTTTATTAATTAAATTCCGCAATAAATTCTGTCAACAGACACATTTGTGTTTTCATAAAAGGTTAATAACATTGGTCTTAAAGATAATAGATTAATAGCTTCAATTTGATCTTTTTTAACCCTTTAATTATTACTAATTTTGTGTTTGCAATATTAAAAAAAAACTAATTTAATTCAATGGCTCACTGGCAGCTTTGTTTGCTAGTAGAAATTGTCAATTACGTGTTGCCATATCGGAAATCAAATTCTTATATTTTTTTGGTTTAAACTAACTATAAATACATTTTTAAATAAATAAACTTACCTTAAAACATAATTTACACTAACTATGCAAACTTGTCGCGATGAACGACTATTATGCACCAATGTGGCATAGGATTGTACCCAAACCCAACCGCCTCCCTTTGTTAGAAAACGATAATATTTGGTGGTAACTTGCCCTTTGTACAAAACTGTAAAAATGAAAAAAATAAAAACAAATAAATAATAGAATTAAATTTAAAGAAATATCAAGAAAAACAATATGATTGTTTGCTGTTGTTGTTTTTATTAACACAATTTCAAAAAAGGATTAAATGATTATAAAGCATAAGTTTAATATTTTGCTAAAGCACAAGGCAAAAAGAAAAACAATAATAGAAATGATGACAAGCTTTTAATCTAACACAATAACATTGAGAATATGAAAACAACAATGAAAGTGGTGGGAAATTGTAGTGTCATTATGGGGGAATTAAGTGATGGAATGATGAAAGAAGTACTTACGTATTTGATGTGAAACACGCATGGGCAGTACATCTTGTACATGTATATACTGATATAAAGTCTTCTCAATAAGTTCTTGAGGTTCATAACCAGTTAGTTGTGATACTCTGTAAATATAATGAAAAAAAAAATTGGAAATATTTAATTTACATAAAGAAATACTGAAAAAAGCATTGTTTACATAACTTTAATTCAATTTAAAAATAAAAAATGTTCTTAAAAAAATACCAGTAATTTTAAATGATACTTTAACCGAAATAAAAAGGGAGGGAGTATAATAAAAACAATATGCTTTTTGTTGTTTCCTTTTGTTCCTTATTGTTAACATCATAAGGGTAATTGTGCGTTTATAATATCGTGTTTCGTTTTCTTTTTTCCCCTTTCTCGGGGTTTGGGAATTTTAACGGTTTATGTTTTTTACTCATACTTTCGTTTATTTGCTTTGATTTTCTGTTGAGTGTAAAGCAAAATCAAAGTTGTAGACAAATTTTTTAAGTGGGAAATGATTTGTTTGTTTTTTATTGTTTTGTTTGCTGGGTTCGTTGTTTTCTTGTTGTTGTTTTATTTTATTAAGGGGGAGTTAAAAGGGGATTTTTTTATACATTTTTCTTGCTTGATGAGTGGGGTGTTAAGTGTATATATTTTGTTATTTTTATTTAGTTGTTGTTTTTTGTGCTTATTTTTGTAAAAGCATTGAAAGAAAAAATGGCTGCCGTTTGTTTAAGTAAGTGTTAACGAAAGTGTCATGATTACATATTTACATTATATTAAATTTCCATAATAAAGGAAAATTTACAATACAAATGTTTCTTTAAAATATTTAAGATTTTTTTCTTTAAAGAAACTAATATAATAAAGGAAGTTTTTGAATTTTAATTTATATTTGTATATGTATATAAAACAGAAAATTTTTCATTTTTTTTTTTAGAAAATCAATTTTTTTTCGATTTTATTTTGTAAATTATTACTTCTTCCCTGTTTATCTGGCAAAATGTATAGCGAAACTATAACTAAAGAATTTTATTTTAAGTATTTTACTAAAAACAAATGTCAACACTGATATTTGTTTTTAGTAATAAATTTAAGAAACTACTGACTTAACTACAATATTTAACATTAGGTAATTTTAGACTCTTAATAATTTCAATTCCTTTTCACTTACCTAGCATCTAAAAATATTAATTTTAAATCCATATGAGCTCTAAACATAAACATATTTTGGTGAAGTTTTATTTCCGTTATAGCTGAGGTAGGCAGTGAATGGCCAACAGCTACCAAACCAAGATTTTGTATATAGCCTCCTTGACCATCACCATAATCGGGATAAATGCGGGCTTTTAAATAACCAGAACAATGTATAACCTAAAAGAACAAATTGAAAAATAATTAATTTATAATGATAAACTTATTACTTTTGAGAACCTACCTTATAACCGGAAGAGGTAAGGCCAGCATTACGTTTAGCCAAAACACATTTCATGCGCAGGAAAAATTGTTTTTCAATTTCAATAGTGTGGCAGCCACGATCACCGGCCACACCATAATTTGTGGTACCATTTGGACTGCCAACCGAGGCGGGATTTGTCTGTGTTAGGTGTAAAGAATTAATAAATGCATCCTATCATGATTTTTTATTATTAAAAAAAGAATTTTAAAGTTCAGAGAAAGAAGAGAAAAAGCAGGAAAAGAAAAATAAACCAAAATTACATTGTATTTTAAGGTTATTTGAAATTATTAGAATATAAAACATAATACTTACCGGATTTTGATACATATGAGGATGTAAAGATAATATCGCATTCATTTCATCTTGATCATAATTGTGTATATATTCATATATAGAATTGCCAGTTAATTCAACCTAAAAAGACAAACAAAATATAAAAGAAATGCCTAAATAAAATATAAACAAATATAAGGATATGCTAATTTTTGTTTAAACCCACAAAGGAACAACATTTTTTCAAGAGTTCTTTACTGGGTTCTTTGTGTGTTATGCTAAATAAATTAATGCGCATAAATTTACATCGATTTTGTTCTTATTTTTGGTATTTTTTAACACTTACCTGACTTAAACCTAAATGAACAGAGGCGGTTTCTGAAATGTACATAATTTTGCCATCAGGTGCTACTACGAATATAAAACCATCTAAAGTTTGTAAAAGATGTGAACCCAATTCTTTAATTGTAGAACCTCTTTGCATGGCAGGCGAAGAACCCCAAGCTTCTCCTAAACCTAAAAGAAATAACAAAAATAATTATTTTAAAATATTTTAAGCAGTAGTTACAAACAAAATCATAAAAAGAATAGAAACCAGCGGTATGTCATCAACATATTTTTTAAACAATTAAAGTCATTCTCTACACAGTAGGTTGTCAGTCACTCTTGTTATAATATATTCTTTTTGTTTTTTGCTTCTTTAACAACCCACCGTACTAACCACCCACTTATATTTTTTCCCACTTCATATTTTTATTTTATTTTTTTATCAAGGGAAGTTGCTGCTCTAAGTGGGAAACAACAGTTTTTATTATAAAGTCAAATATGGATTTTTTTCTTGTTGTTATGTTCCTTATGTTTTTTAAATTAAAGTAATTAGAATGTGAAAATAAAAATATGGCGAGACTACTTGCTTAATAGGGGTTGAAGAAAATTTCTTTGTTTTTTTGCGCACCCACTCCTTTTTATAGTCGTGCTAAAGATGTCAATGATTTTAATGATTGTTTTGTTGTATAGGCTTATTACCACTTTCTTATTCCTGTTGTTGTTTTTTTAAGGAAATAGTACTTAGACATTTTGTGTGGATTTTTTTTCATAATTAATGATCATTAAGTATTATGTTTAGTAAAAACATTGACCGGATATTGAGTTGAATGGCAATATGACAGTTGTAATGTGTTGGCAACTGTTTGAGAGTTATTTGTGGTTAAATTTAGTGCTGCCAAATTTGCAGTAGGGGAAAATAGGAGAATGTCAACTGGAAAGGCAAGATTTTATTATTTGGATCAAACAATAAAATATTTTGTTATTAATTTTTAAAATGATTTTCTTGTTGAATAAAATTAAAATTTTCGTACTGAAAAATGTGGCCAACTCTTAAAGTAGGTTTATTTATTATTAAAGCTTTGTGTTGCCATATTGTTATTATGGCGAATAAGGGAATATTTAACCAAATGTATAAATAATTCATTTACCCCATATAAAAAGTCAACATCTTTTTTTATTATTTTACTTCAGAAGTTTGGTTTTTAAAATTTTTTAATTTTTCTTTAACAAAATATAAAGGCAACTCTTTGAAAACAACGCTGTGTTTGTCTTGATAAAATTGTTTCCAAAGTAGACACTATGTAACATTTGATATTTGTTTTAATTATTCAATAAAATTTTTAATTAAACTCTTCTAAAAAGTTTTTCGACGATTTTCGAAATATTGACAACATTGAAATGAATTTTGTGACAAATAAAAGTATTGCCATGCTTGCATAAAATATTTTATTGCAAAATATAAACAATTGCCAAGTGTTTAAGATATTTAAAGTGTAACTCAAATGGAATAAAATTTTATTTTATTTCCAATTATATCACTTTTAAGTTGTTTACCACTTTATAAGATATTCCTGATAATATTTTCTTTATTGTTTATACAAATTTCCCACTTATTATTGTTTAATTTTACCCAGCAATTATTGTAATATGGTTCTCATATAAGTTTTATTTCTATTGTATATAAAACAAAATAATTTCAAACATATTAGCGATTTTTTTTTTGTATTATTTTGCAATCAACAACTATCCTGCTGTGATTTATCAAGAGGATAAAACAAAAACGTAATATAAAAAAATAATCCCCCCAAGCAAAGTCTACACACCATTACACCTCATTTGACATAGCCGCAGGAAATTAAAGCGTGTGATACACGTACCAAACAAATAGGACATGTGACTTTGAAAATGAGAGCAAAAAAAAACTACATAAAAAAAAAACAACAAAAAATAGTTCAAAAGGACACAAGTTTAAACGCGTGCTTAACAATAATAAACATACCAAGAAAAAAAACTGTCTCCAAATGAAATAATATAAAAATAAAAAAATCTTAAATCATTAAGCATTTAATCCCAGTAAGTGTGATTAAAAACGAAAAACTTACCTTCTGGAAAAACTTGGCGCATTTTTAAATATGAGGTGGTCAAGCGTATTATGGAGGCTTTATCCAATTGTGATGTAATTGCACTTGGTAGTGGTAATAATTTGGCCAATTCAAAAAATTCCGCATTTTCTTTTTCACGTCTAGTACGTGCCGCATTTTTGCTTTTCTCCTTCATGGCACAGGTTTTAGCTAAACCTGAAATTACACCGAAAAAAATAACACATATTATTAGTAATATTTTTGGCAATATAAAACATTATTCATTTTTAAACGTACCCAATTTATCTTGATTACAATTTCTCATTTCTCTACGTTTATAAGTCATTTTTTGTGTTTAAAAATGGTTAACTAATGATTTTACTTCTTAAAGATACTAAATGTGATCTTTACTCAATGATCACCTGTTTGAGACTAACTTAAATTCAGCATCCTCACTAGTTTTAATATCTAATTCCTTCACCTTCCGTTCTCTACAAACGATCTTACACACTAATACTAATAAAGCATAAACAAATAAACTTCCTTTGACCTATTTCCTTTTTAAACAACAACAACAATAACAAAAAATGTGCGAAATTTCTCAAATACCTGTTAAACAAAAACAAAATCTTATGAATGTCATTGGTTCAAATCAATTTACAAATACAAATTCTTTAGCAGCCAAAAACACCATGTTTAAATAAATTTTCTCATAACTACATACCTGTAAACAAATTTTAAATTACTACCTGTTTCATTATGACCACCATTGACTTTTCTTTGCTCAAATTCTTAAATGAGAGTAGTGTATTTTAGTGAGAGTAAATATGTATGTTCGTGTGTAGGTGATTTTTGGCAAATCCTTAATTTTGACTTTTCATTCATAAAATTGTACTATGAATATAGTTAGAAAAAATAAAACAAAGAAATAAGTGGTTTCTTTAATGGGCGTCTTGTTGTCTATTGTTTTTGCACACGTTTACTAACCACAGGAGATTAACTTTTATTATTAACATTTCATGTAAATAGCTCAGCTATAGATTACAACCCAGACCATAAGAATCTTTAAATCCTTTGTCTGAAAGATAACATTAAATGTATAGATATATATACATATACTATACATAGGTTCTTATTCAAATGTATCTTATAGTTACAATTACTATTGATTTCCTTTTATTATTGTCTTTTATTTTATATTTTTCTAATAGGTGTTTTACGTTTTTAATTTTTTTTTTTCGGATTTTCCATGCAACAAGTCATATTTTCATTGATAAAAATAGTATGTACGTGATTTTAGAAAATTTTTGCAAAATATTTGTAGCTTTTTTGTTCTTAAATTTGTTATTCATACATCCTGCCTGTTGTTTAAGATTCTTTTTTTTTATATAAAGTATATAGTATATATGTACATATGTACATAGGTTTGTATATGTATTGTTAAAAAATAATACCACAAAAATTCAATTAATTCATTACTCAAAAATTTAATTTATTTTATAGAATTTTATATCTAAGAAAAAAAAATACACAGTCAAAAATGTTTTCCAAAATCTATTAAATTATTAGCCAGAAGTTAAGATAATTTAAAATATTTTTATTATTAAATAAATTATTCTAAACCAAAACATTTTAACAAATGAAATACATATCTTCAATTACGAAATTGATAATATTAATTTTTAATTGATTTTGCTTCAATCATAAAAATAATAATATTAATAAATAGAATAATTGATTTTTTATAATTAATGAGCTGAACATTTTTGAAAAATGGCACAATTTATTTTTCAATTAGAAAGTTAATTATATTAATAAATAATATAATTAAATTCCAATACAAAATTTAGTTAATCATTTTATTAAAAAACAATTTGAAATTTCAATTACAAATGATATTTATTCAATTATTTTGTCCATTTTATTTATTCAATTATTTTGTCCATATTGCAGAAGTGCTGCAATATTTTATTTATTATAGAAAATAAAGCAAAAACTTTAAAAAAATTACAAAATTTAAATATTAAATATTGATAAATAGCTTTGGGTCTATATTAGAGAAATTTTTATCAATACAAATTTTTGTTATAATTTAGGATAATTTTTTAGCTCTATCAAGGCAAAAAGTACCAACAACAATTAATATGGCGTCTTTAAGCAAGCAACATTAACACAAAATTGTCAGAGCTCGAACGATGACAATTTTGTTTTAACGCTGCAATAATTCTGACAAGCTCAGTATACATTAGACAAATGTTTTTCCTGATAACAATTTGACGTTTGTCTTGATGAAAATTTGTCTAATGTAGACTCGAAGTTAGACAAATTTTTATCCTGATAACAATTTCACTATTGCCTTAATAAAAAAAATTTGCTTAATGTAAATTGGAAGTAAAATTCAAAAAAAGTTCTCTTCTTTTTAAGTTTAGAAAATGTTAAAAGAAACTTTTTGAATTTTTAAGGGATTTCAAAGACCATTTTATTCTACAACATTATCAGTTGTATTTGAGAAATTTCTAATTGTATTTAAGAACTATTATAAGAACTATTATATAGAATTTCGGAAATACATTTAGAAAATATTGTAATACAAGTGGAAATTTCTTAAATAGAATTTGATAAATTCTGAAATATAGATGAAAATTTCTAAATTGCAATTAGAATTTTCTGTACTACAAATGGAAAATTTCTGAAATACATATAGAAATTTCTGAAATATAATTAGAAACTTTTGAAGCATAATTAGAAATATCTGAAATAAAATTAGAAATTTCGAATATATAAATGGAAATTTCTAAAATATAAATAGAATTTTCTAAAATATAATTAAAAAAATTTGAAATGCAACTGAAAATTATGTGAACAAAATTCTATTTTAAATTTTGTGTATATGTTTATTAAATAAATACACCTAAACATATAAAAGTCTTGATTTTAACTTTGTGTTGTTTTTGGAAGGACGAATGCGAATTAAAACTCATCAATTGATTACTTTTATAGTACGTAGAACATGAAACTGCAATTTTAAAAAACGCCGTATCGCTCTTTTTTTAGTGTCTGTTCATATAACCAAAATATAACCAAAATTATAGCGAAATGAAACATCGGGCAAAGGATCTACTTATAACAAAAGTACGGTGAATTTATTATTTTTTATACCTCGAGTTTGAAACTTTTAAAAGATTTCTCCTCTACAACTCTATTAAATATTTTGTAAATTAATGAATTCACATTTAAGAATTATAAACAATTACATAAATTCTTATAAAATATTATTAAAATATATATGATAATAAAAACCATTATATTAATAAAATCAAACAATTTAATATTCTTAAAAGAACATTTCAAAACATAACAATTAATATAACAAATAAACTATTACAATAAAATCTCATAAAATTCGGCAAAAAAAACTCTTACTTAACTCCAAAGAAAAATTTATAAAACCAATAAACAATTTGTAGCTATAAAAATATAGTATTTAAGCCAAAATTATGATAAATTAATGCACAACATATTTTCGCAAAAAAAAAAAGAAAAAAATTCAAAAAAATTTTCCTTTTCCTCTGCTTTGGAGAAAAAAAAGTGAAAAATTACAGTTATAACAATAAGTAAATCTATAAAATAGGGCAGTTGGCAAAAGTCGTAAAAATTATTACAAATGTACAAAAAGAGCAAAGAATAACGACGACTAGGACAGAAATCATATGCTAGCAAATCATGCAACCACAACAACATTATCGTATAAACTATTGTTATTATTATTTAGTACTACAATAGTAGCAGCAACAACAACAAAAAGAAATAACAATTTGTTGTTAACTAAGTAAGGGGATACGGATACACAATTTAAAGAGCAACAGATTTTCTGAATGAATATAATCCTAAACGTAAGCATTGTTTATGTTGGGGTGTATGTACGATTTTTCTCTTGTTTTTCTTTATTTTTTTTCCTTACAAAACGATATGCGTATGTCTGTTTGGTACATACAATAACAACAACTATTTAGAAGTAAACATTTAATCCGCAATTTAAATGTGGCAACATGCACACAACTTGAAATTTGTCGCGTTTTTAACGTTTTGCTCTAGAGTTCAAATGTTAACGTTGCCGAGTCGTCTGTTGTATTTTTACCAGTTTTTACTAATAATACAAATTTTTGTATATGTATGTATGTATCAGTATGTATTTAGGACATTATGATGATATACCGTCGGTAATTTTTTACGGTCTTTAAAAGTTTTTTCTTTGATTTTTTTTCAAAATTTATGAACTAGAATTTATGTACCAGTATATACAATATTGTTTTTTTTTTTTTAAGGGTGTGATTATTAAACCAATAATAAAAAGTATAAAATTTATTTTAGAAAAGAAATGAAAAAAATTGGAAATTGTTTGATTTGTGTTTGATAAAATAAATGATAGAAATATAAATTTAACCTCTTTATGTGGGAGCTTTGGTCAATTATGAACCGATATTCATTAAATTATCTCAGCCGAACTTCATTATTACTATTAATAAGTTTCTATTTTTTAGGATCATCCCCATGTAAGTTCAGGCACGAACATTATAAATTTCAATAAAATTTGTCTTGCACAGAAAAAAGTAAAAATCGACTTCAATTACGAAATTTGTAATATTAATAAATTTTTAATTGATTTTGCTTTAATCATCAAAATGTTAATAATTATAACTACAATAATTGATTTTATTATAACAGCTTTTTCTTAAAAAGCTGAAGATTGTTGAAAAACTAGTCAAATTTATTTTATTTCTATATTTTTATAGAAAAACAAAAATAATGTTTCTTTATATTTTTTTAAGAACTGTTAATTTATTTAAAAATATAAATTTATACCTATTAGAAAATTTATTATATTAAAAAAATAAAAAAAAAAAATTAAAAAATTTACCATAAATTAATAAGTAGATATTTATGTGAGAGAAAAAAACCTAATTGAATTGTCAAAAACCTAATTCACACAACAACAAAATACATATAGTTTTGAAAATATGAGTAAATTTTTTGAAAATTTAGTATAAGGTGTATCTTACATAAACTTCTATGGTAAGAGCTCTTTAAAGGAATTTATTAAAACGTGTGTTACAAATTCTTGTACTTTACTGTCAGGTTTATAACATAGTCAAAAATCGTTGATCAATTCCAACAAATATTAAAGTGATCATAGAAAATATCCACAAAGAAATATTTGTAATGTCTACCTTCAAGCAAATGTATGTTGAATATTTTAAAATTTGATAGATAAAAGATCTCTATACATATTATTAAAATCCTCACATAAGACCCTTTTCCAAATTATGATTCACATTCACAAGAATGTAGGGTGTTATATAGTCAGGTCTGATCGACTTCATATTATTTTCTTATTTTTTAAATAAGTATATGTGTATATTTGCTTAAATATAATCGTCCTCCAACTCACATTAAAAACTGACACAAACAGAAACTAATTGTTTAAATAAAAAAATAACATTAAATTAAAATTTAAAATACACAAATTTATGAGCACATATTTTTTTAGATGTAAAATTTAAAAGTATGATACATTTTATTTTTGTATTTGCTGTAAATTATTTGTGGTTTTGTTATAAAATAAATTGTGGAAAAATTATGTCATGATAAATTTGAATTATATTATTAAAATGTAATAAAAATAAATTCTTTATACATGAGTACACATCGAAATAACTTTATTAGCAAGATTATAAAACCTAAAACAATTAATTTATCCACCATTTCATTTTTGATTTTTTTTTATAATATTACATAATTAATGTCAATGATAATTAGAAATTTGTACGGATATAAAATGTAGTTTAAATAATTACATAGATATTTATGGTCTTATTTATAATAATTTTTATAATGCAGTGACACAAACACAGGCACATTGGGGTAAAATATGTCAAAGGTAGTGATTAATTGAATTTAATTTAAATTTAAATTTTTCTTATAAAGTTGGGTACCGAATAAAAATAGACAAACTTCTATATCAATAACAATAAAATTTTTAGGCTGGGTTGAGTTGTTCTCTTATAAGAAACTGTTTTAAAATATATATCATCAATTCCAAGAGAGAACGCCTAAAAATATTTCCTATGACTTCCGATTTTGCTAATCGCGAATTTATTCACGAATTTCAATTCTTTTAACTTAAAAATCTCCAAAAGTTTTTAACGGATTTTAATGATTTAAATTGTATATATAAGATGAATATGTCCACTATAAATGTTGTAATTTAAAAATAATATTATCATTCAAAAATGCATTCATAGTGAAAAGGCAAATTTCGAATTCATTTTTGAAAAATTTCTACCCTTTAAATTTTTTTTCTACTTCAAATATAAAAAAAATATTATGTATGCTAAATAATGCAATATAAATTGTTTTGAGACAAAATGGTCCACTATTTTATTTATTTTTTTATTTCTTCTAATTTTTTATAGATTTTTTTTTTGAATTTTTTTTTTATTTTTTCTGAGTTTAATTTAGAATTAATTTTTATCTTAATATTTCACAATGTGTTATTTGTGATTTCAAAGTATTTGTCCCAGCTAAAATGCTAATGTGTTATGTAATAAACATATTTATCTTTAATATTAAACAAAAATATTTAAAATCAAAAGGGAAGAAATTCGAAAATAGAATTCTTGTTGGGAGTGCAGCTTTAGCAGAACAAATATTTATATAACATATAAATTTATAATATTTATAAAATGTAATTTATAATGTTTATTAAAATAGACTTTATACTGGCTTTTAAATCAATAAAATCTGACGTATACCAAGCAAAAATAAACAGAAGTTGCGAAAAATTTGCGAATAAAAATAGCTCTTTGCTTTTACTTCTAATACAATAAATCAAGTTATTAAAATGAATAAAATATTAGAAACTACATTTAATTACCTTTCCAATGATATATAATATGTGGTATTTTATACTTAATTACAGTTTAAAATATTGCATTAAACTATTACACCATAATAAATGTGTTTTTCTTAATGTAATGCTTACTATGCGCTTCTCAATAATTTTAAGNNCTTTAATTATGTTCGTCTTTGCTTTGCTGTTGCTCGTGTAGATTTCGTATTTATTCGGTTTTGAAGGGCTTAAGTAAACTTTTATGAACCAAAAATTCAAAACTGTAATAATTTTTCGTACGTAGGTGACGTTTATAAAATTACGACAATTGCGTTCAAAAAAATTCTATAAATAAAAAAAATTTTTTTTGATACATTTTTTTGTTAAATTTAAGAAATTTCTTTTACAAATTTTTATACTAATTTCATTACATTTTTTTTATTCTATACTTTTTTCAAGAAAAAAGTTTAAACACATGCAAACTTGGCTAATTCCAATGTGACTGGTAGTGCAAAATTTAAATATATTGTCAATTCCAAAAGAGAACGCCCAAGAATATTTTCTGTCTTCCGATTTTGCTAATATTATGCATACGTTTACTCTATAGAGCCTTTTAAATATATCTATTTATATTTTTTTAAATTTGGAAAAATTCGCAAATTTATTCCATTTACCATAGAATAGACGATATTTTCTTTTTTTAATTCACATAGAAAAATTAAAATGATTTATTTTTAAAAGAAAAAATGAAATTATAAAAACTAATATATTTTTAAAAACTATATTTAATAAACTCTCCAGTGATGTATAATTTTTACCATTTTACGTTTGGTGTGTGTTTTCCTGGCTTTTACTTTAAATGCTGCTTACTATGCGCTTCTCACTAAATCTATACTCTATGCTTTATTGTGTTCGCTTTTGCTTCGTTGTTATTTGTGTTGTTTTCGTATTTATTCGGTTTGGTAGAGATTAAGTAAACTTTTATGAACCGTGGTTGCAAAATATTGTACACTTAACGAACGTAGTTGTAGTTTTTTAAATTAAAATAGCAAAAATTGATTTAGAATAGAAAAAATTTAACAACTAATATACTAATAAAAACAACATTTAATTACCTTTTCATGAATATCGTTGTGCATTTAAAAAATAATTGGACAGGTGTCTGGTACTTTTTTTAAAATCAGCCGTTTTAGGG
>MINK01171913.1:311-29588 GCA_001735545.1 Phormia regina
ATTCGGGATTAAAACTCTTATTTTATTTAGCTGGACAAATTGTATTTTGACTGGACACTCGACAAGCATCAGCAAAACTAGACATTAAAATGACCTTGCAAATGTATTATTTTCTAGATCTTACTGTCTGTTTCTCTATATCGAACGAAAAATTCGTTTCGAATAAATATATGGGGGTAAATTAAAAGGATTAAATTTTGTTCTTATTTTTCATACATTTATTCGAAACGAATTTTTCGTTCGACATAGAGAAAATGGCAATCAGTGAAATGAACTTTAGGTTACCTTTTTTTTAATTCAGAAATTTGAATTGAAAAAACTATAAATTAAAAAAAGCAATTAAACTTATAGTTATTTGCTAAAACATTTCCCTTAATATTTTAAATTAACAAGACCCACGCACGCACAACCAGACCACTTCCATGTGTGTATAACAAATGTATGAAATCAATAATAATAGCCATAATTATTTATTATTATATTGTATACAATAACATAAATAAATGTAGTTTATATTTAATAATATGTGGACTTTTGATTCTATTCAATTTGTTAGTATGTACGTTGTATCAAAATATTAATTAATTGTCTCAATAATATTCAGCATTCATGTATTATTACAACTACAAATTGTAATTTAAAAATAAAGAATTCTTTTATTTATTTCTAAAGCTAAACAAACAAAAATAAAAATAAAAATAATAGAACTTATTGTAATATGAAAACTACATAATAAAATAAAAAAAAAAAGAAAAAAAAAAAAGAAACTTAATAAACGAAAAACTTGACATGTAATAAAAATGGAAGAATTAAATTATTTTTATTTGCACTTACAAACATAAATAGATAAAAATTATTATAATTTTATTAATTTTTCTATATGCACTTGTAAAAATATATGAATGTATATGTATTTCATTGTGTTCATGAAGGTTTACAAAGGTAAGTTTTTAAAACGTTATTACTTTAGCTTTTCTTCATCTCAAACTCTTTTCAAAATAAATTACATGGTTGAGGATCAATTGTAATAATTTAAAACTTAAACATGTAATGTATACGCACACAGCAATTAATAAACGGGAAATTGTCAGCCGAAATCATCGTATTTATAAAAATCTTAATTAAGTTAAAAAAGCTCTTATTAGTTGTCAACAAAACATATCACAAGTTTAGTGCCGATTCTACGGCATTCTCTGCGAAACGTTTAAAGTCTAAAGTTTAACAGAGCAGACAATTATTATATGTTTACAAATTAACTTTCAGTTACACTACAATTATTACAACCATAGATTGAAACATAGATATAAAGTTCCATTGTCAAAAGAAGAGAAGTCGAAGAATGTGTTAGTAAAAAATTTCATTGAAAACAAAAACATATCTATGTCCATGTCAATAATCTTTGGAGGAAACCTTTTTTTTTTTTTTGTTTTGTTTTTTTTTTTACACGAATAAGGATTCAACTGATTGATATAAAACTATAGGTCGCACATTTCTCGATTATGCTGCATCCATATGTACCTATTTTCTTGGCCGGATCTATAAAGAAATAAACGAATGTTCACCTCCACAAAAGACAAACTTCAACCAAAATATTTAAAATCAGTTAAAACCTCAAACTTTCAATACGTGATGTCAATTGGGCAATATTTTAAATTAATTATAAATTAATCAAATAAATGCATCCAAATTACTTGTATTAATTAAACTTACGGACACTAGCATCTTTAATAATGTACTTTACACATCCATTTACAATATTGAATATTAAATACATTTGATTTAATTTTTCTTTTTTTTTTTAAGAAACAGAACAAAACAATAATTAAATATTTTCACTTTTAACTATTTTCCAATAAGACTTGAAAACATCTGCACACTAAATAAATTATAAAAGATTGCGTTCTCATATTGGCGGATACTAAGTCAAGTATCCGCCAAAATGTGTCAAAAAGTAAAATAACATGAAAAAGGAAAGAAAACAATTAACAACCACATAGACACGGTAAGTATCACTCACACATTACAAACAATCAAATATACTAAGTAAATAAAAATAGCAATAGAATTATCTTAGAATGTAGGGTTCGTTTTTTATTGTTATTATTAAAATATTAGTTTAGTGTTTCACAATCAAAATGTGTGTGTACATTTGTACAAATGAAATTTAATAATTATTACATTAACATTTTAAGCACTTGTTTAGACATCGAGGAATTTACAAACGATCCTTAGTTATTGCTTAAAATTTTCACTTGGAGATTATGTGTTAGTGGAATTTGGGAACTTTATCTATTTTTTTAAAATATACAAGTAATCAAGACATCGTAAAGATTGCTATCTAAAGCAATCAGCTTTATTATTCAAAAATTGTGCTTTAACTTTCGGTCAACTAATTAACACTTGTTGTCTCCGAACGCGGCGTATGAATCTCTTGGTGGCGTTGTAAAAGGCTCAGGCACTGGTGCAGGCATTGTGTACTAGCGGTAGATATTGCTTTTAATAGCAGTAAATCAGGATCTGTAGGCGAAAAGGCTTCACAATCAACATTTTCTATAGCGCGGGCCAGAGAAGCATTGCTAAAATACAAAAAAAAAATAAAAATAATAAGTAATAAAGATAAAAATAATATATGCTATGAGTCACCATTGTTCGGTTAAATATAGGGCCTGTCTAGCAGAAACCATAGCATCTGATGCTGCTAATAATTCACGAGGAGGCAAAGGTGTTGAATTATTTATATCCATGGCCTTGGTATGACTCTCAACCACAGCTCTTAAACCGTCTACCCATTCCTGTCTGGCACGGGCATCGGCAGCTCTCAATTTTATAGTATCACCGGAAGCGCAGCCAATAGAAAAAGTTCTAGAATCCTCATCACTGGGGCAAACAACAGCACCAGCCAAGTGAACTTGACCACGGGGAGAACTAGTTAAGACATGAGCTGGCGGTGGTACATCATCACCAGCCGATGTACAATCCGACAAATAATAACTTAAAATACCACTTTGGGGATCTACAGTAAACCAACGATACTGCCAACCTAAAATATAAATAATTAATATTTATTATTTCCCTCCGGTTTGTATCTCGCTTTCTTTCTCACCTTTCATTACATTCGTATATTTACACAGCAAACCATTTAGCTGATGTCGTACACCCTGATTTAATACCTTATTTAGGTTTGTCTCCATCGCACCTAATTCCTTTGATATTTCTTTGCCCCTAGTCGTCTCTTTAACTAATAACGTTTTATGATTGTCCTGGTAAACACTTTGTGCTGTTAAAGGAGATTGCTGGAGACCTACGTTCTCACACGCACTTTGTTGTTCTAGTAAATACTGAGATGGTGTTCCTCCTATTATTGTGTTTTGCGTTGATGACAATTGCCTTGTTGGTGATTGAGTTTTCAGACGAGACTTATTTTTACGATGTTGTAAAGTAGATTTTATTTTACGCAGAATTTTTGCAATTTTTCTAATAACTATAACAAAAGAAAAAAAGGAAGGAACGAACAAAATAACTTATTGTGTAAAAATTTGTGTATTTTATGTTGGAAACTAATTTGTGAATTCTTGTTTTTTTTTTACAAAACAGCTGTAACTTTGTCATATGAAGATGACAGCCCTATTACTTCTTCTTGATATAAATTTGTTCAACGAAGGGTATACATGAGTGATTTTTCTATCATAACAAGAAAGGGACGGTAATTTATAGCAGCATATATGGGAACAAATTTATATACACATAATAAATCATTTTTTTTTTTTTGGATTTTATTTTGTTACAAATAATTATTTATTGAGATTTCTATAAAAAATTGTGATTATTCTTAATATTAGGTTTATTTACTAACATAAGAAATATTGTTGGCAAAATGACGAGAACAAACTTTTATTATAAGATTCAGGGTTGGAAAAGTTGATACTATAGTACTTTTTTCGATACTATTTAAAATTCCAAAGTACCAAAGTACTCCCTCGAGTCATTCGATACTGACAAACGATTTACCGGATATTCCATAACTAGAACTCCAATTTGCTTACAAAAAACTGACTCAATTATCAAAAAAACATAAAAATATTTTTCTTTTGTATATATTATAGGTATGGGAATGAAAACTATATTCGATTAAATATTGGGTCTTAGAATTTAAAAAAAAAAACTAAGGCATATAATTAGGACAATTAAAATAAGTTATCTTTTAAAAGAGGAAAGCAAAAAGTATTTTTAAATTTTTTCACTTTTTTATGCAAAATATTTCCTTTTTATGGAAAAAAAACTTCATTATTTTCTTATTGTTTTTTGATTTTAAAATGTGTATTTTTCTAAAAAAACAAACAATTTTATGAATTATTTTAGTTTATAATTTTTGCAAGCTGTATTTTCAGATCATTTAATACATTCATGAAAAATGTTTCTTTTAAAAAACAAAGAAATTCTAATTCTTTAAACAAAACGTACTTTTTTACATTTAAAAGTACTTTGATTTCATACAAGCCTACGATTTGTTGCGGTGAATTGATGTCTTTCTATTATTTTGTTAGCTATAATATTTAATCTGAATATAAGCATTTAATGATTGGATATTGTATATCAAATCCGAGTTTTGTAATAAAAGAATTTAAATTTTAGTACTCTGATATAAAGTATTAGAGCCGTATTAAAAAATTTATGCTTTTACTAACTTTTTCTTATAGAAATATACTTATAAAAAATTAGTAAACTTTTATCAAACATACATTATTTTTTGTGAATACGGCTGTTAGTATTATAGGAAAAATCATGAGATTTTTAAAAGTCGATTGTGATAAAAGTTCTCTGCACAACTATAAAATTTATTGTATACAAAAGTTTGTATGTGTAGGTGCACGTGTATTTTGAAAAATACTTAAAAACAATGTTTTTTGTAAAATTGTTTTATCTTAAAAGTCAATCATCATTTAAAACAATAATTTCATTAGAATTGTGCTAATAATAATTCAACATAATATAAACAAAATGGTTACTCTCAAATTTTACACTCTTTTTTGACGTTTGTCTTGATAAAAAATTGTCTAATGTAGACTCAACGTTAGAAAAATGTTTATCAAGACAAACGTCAAGAAGTTATAGTGATAAAGATTTGTCTGATGTAGACTGAAAATTGTCAGCGCTCGAAATCTAAGAACTTTGTCTTGATAATGCTTTGTAAAAGACGCCATCCTGATTGTTGTTGATACTTTTTACATGGTTTATTATGACATACGTTTTCTCCTATAAATGACAGAGATAACAAATTTTCTGCGACTCAAACAAAAAGTTGTCTTGGTAAAAATTTCACTAATGTAGGCTCAACATAACATATTATAATAAAAAAAATCTCGTGTATAGACCATATGCAAATTAAGTATTCATTATCTCACCAAAAATCGTAAATATTTAATAACTCGAGGTTTTCACCTAACGTAATTGCTCAACTTAATATTAATTTTATCGACGTTTAAACACGGTTGTTCAAGCAAATGTTAAAAGAACAACATGGTTCTAAACATCATGATGCTAGTGTTAAAGTAAAATATTTTATCTTAGATGAAAACTACGGGCGAACTAATCATTCAATTGCAAAAAATAATTCAATTGCAATTGAGTTGAAAATTATTAATAGTTTATTAAAAAAATTAAATTTTGTTATTTAATCTAGTGCAAAAAAATAATGGTTTTTGTTCTTTGTATGCTCATTTTCATACAAATGTAACAAAAAAAAATAGTTTGATATGAGATGAGATAAACCACGATTTTTTAAATCTAAATTTTATAAATCTCCTACATTTATTTATACATTTTCAAAATATAACCACTTCATATATTTTTATATACTTTTGAATCAGTAGTTATTACTTTAATCAAGTTTTTAGATTGAACAAAAAAAAACTAATAAAGTTAATACATATTTTGCCATACCAAACAACAAAAGATATCAGTTTGGCATCACAGTTAAAAATACAACTCTGACAAATTTTTGCTGTGTAGCAACTAGAAACCAGTGCCAGCCAGCTGAGTCAAGTCGCCGATTGTTTTCAAAAACTGGCGTGTAAATTTGGCTTAACTAGGGTTTTATTTCTTTAATAGTCGATTTTCGACATTTTTTTATTTTGGATTAGTTGACTTTTCGACTGTTTTCGAATTTTTTAGACTTTTTACGACTATTTTAGACTTTTTGTTATTATTTTAGACATTTTCTGACTATTATCGACTTTTCGACAAGTTGTAACGATCATGGACAGGCTACCCACCCCTTACGTACCGTCTATACTAGCGTGTTTCTAGTTCGCACATGAACAAAACGTTGGCACAGAAATACACACAAGTTTTTCCATTTTGTTTCGAGTAGTCAGAAAATTTGTTGAACAAATCATAATTTTTGGTTTGCATACCAAATGACGTTTGATGACAGACATGGTTTGTCGAACAATTCTGCAAAGAACGTTATTCAAACAAGAACAAAACATGATCAAGTTGGGTCCACACTATATATATGCATGTGCGCACAACATATTGTTCAATGTGCGAACAAGAAAAGGATAGTGTAGACTGCAAATTATGTTCAACCTTTCAGCCGGCTATCTGCTGATTCTGAGCCGTCGTCGAAAATTTTAATTGTTCGGCGTAAGTCTCTGATATCAACTCTGATTTTTTGAGTACTTACAAAAAAATTTGTCAAGACAGACATGGACGTCGCGTAGAATATTTTTGCAAAATTTAGCAAATTTATTAATACTTTTAATTGTTTTACAGTGAAAATATAAATGTGTCTTTCATATTTATACTATTCTCAATAATAGAAAGTGAAAATATATGAATTTAAATGTGAAAATGTAGTTAAAAGTTAGTAGCGAAAATACAAAAACTACAAAAAAAATCAATGAGCATCATTTGAAGAAGAACAAGCAGCGGGGCACCAACCAACACAAACACCAGTGCACACCAACAATAAGAAAAATTCTTGACTTTTGTGTATGACTGTTTTTTTTTTTTTTTTTTTTTTTTTTTTTTTTTTAGCTTTTTTTTTTTTTTTTTTTTTTTTTTTGTCGAGAGTGTGTGTGTATATTTCTCCTTTCTTTTACAAAATCTTGAATAAATAAAATATGAAATATTTTTAAGTTATGAAAAAACAGCTAAAATTTCTTGGAATTATATATATGAATAATACTAGGAATTATTGTAATGTATAAGTGCATAATTTCTCCATTGTTAAATTTCATCTGCAAAATTGATTTTCATTGATTTATGACGTTTTTGCTTTGGGTACGCACCATTTGTGCATGTATTTGTATGTAAATGGAGGAAGCTACCAACCAACCAGCCACTAGTGACAACGAATAAAAAATATGCCGTGCATAATGTGATCGTCATTTTTTTTTCTCCATAAGTTCATATTCATTGTCCACTAGCAGTTTCATTTTAAATTGTAAATCACACACATGTGCATATGTATGAGTTCAAATATTTATTGTATTCGTTTTAATTAAGTTCCCTTAATGGTCGGTCTCAGTTGAAATAATTATTTATATGTAGTATGTTATTTTATAACCCTCAGTCAGCCAATATTGGAAATGCACTATGTTTGAAAGGGGGTGGAAATAAAAGCAATAATAATGCACCAACTCTATAAATGTCAGCCATAATATCAATCGGAAAGCAATGTTTGTTTGCTAAGTATTTCATCTTCCAAATCATGTGCGATTGATTGTATGTGTGAAAAAAAGGAAATATTTATAAAATGACATATGTGGAAAGAAAAAATTTTATTAAAAGCAAATGTTATTGAAAAAAATACTATATGCACTCAATAAATTTTAATTGCAGAACTTACTGTTCGCTGTACGGTGGATTTATAAACCCACTATGCCGCTGTAGGAATAGGAGAGTATTATGCATGAATGCTAATATTTAAAACGCCCTAAAACGCTGATATTATAATGTAGGGTATTTAGTATCCGTTCATACCGTCTATAATTGTTGCCTTAAGTTTAGAAAGTAATAGATACAGACCATAATTAATAGAACTACATGCATAATATTATTAATAATGCCTATAAAAATGAAAAATAAAAGTTTAACAAGGAATAAAATTAGTAGCTGATGCACTCAGTCAGTATTTATTTATGGAACTCTTTGTGTTTGAGTTGTGTTTGTTGGTTTCTTTTAAGCCCACATCGTCATTATTAGCACTGTCTATCGCTGACGTCGTCATTATAAACAACATTAAGACAAAAACAAAATATCGTTGCTGCGTGGATGTTGTTGTTTATTAGTTGACTTTTGTCTGCGGTATATGTTTATAATTTTTATTTCTTTTCATTTATTCTTTATTTCTTCTTTTATGCGATTTCCAACATTTTTTTGATATGTTTGTACATATGCAATAGTATGTACAACTGACTCAATTTATATGTACGTTTGAATGTTGACAGTATGTTTGTATGTTAAATAGTGTTTAAATTTCTATTTGGAGGAAATTGTTGACCATGAAAATGTTGTTTGCCAAATATTTGAATAAATCAATATACATTTTCGACCTAATAAACAAATCGCAATTATTATACTAATATTATTAAAAAAAAGAAAGAAGAGTAAAAATAAGTGTAAAGTGTATTGAAGAAAAATAAAAATAAATTTCGTAAAAACAAAAGGAAAAACAATTATCGTTCACCAGAACAAAACACATAAAGAATTTAATCACATCACCATTATTCCTACAACGTCAAAATGGATGGTCAACGCGCTCGCGACATACTCACATTGTTGCAGGAGCGCGTCGTTTTCCTAACCGGTGGACGAGATCGTCGTGGAGGACCTTTGCTATGTTTTCCGGCAACACCCAGGCGTGATCGTTTAAAGCCGGATGATTTAAGACGACTTTTGAGTTATCTTATAATGATTCCAAGGTAAGTTATTTACGTTTTGAAAAAAAAAAAAATGTATGAAAATTATTTAGTGTAATTCAATAGTTTGGACGTTTTCACAAAAAAGGAAAGCCGGCAATTAAGGATACATTTTTTGATTATTTCGAAATGTGAGCAAAGATAAATTCGAATTTAACTAGCAAAGACAAAAACCATTTTTTAACAAATCAAGCTTAACAAATTAACATAAATAAGATATCTAAAGAGCTAAAGTTTTTGAGGTCATTTCTGGTGTTTTATGAATTGATCGCATATGACACTATATAGAAAGAGTGGACTTTGGACTACTCCATGGATTGTTATTAGTTGCATACTTGAAACAATTTTGGAATTTGATAAAATTTTATTTTTATAAAAATTCAAATCTGGGCGGGATTTTGGGATATCTCCGTAGTTTGAGAAGGTCTCGCGTATAACACTATATGAAAAGAGTGGTTTTAGCACCACTATGTGAAGCGGTATTAGTGGCATATAACAGTATGAGTGGCATAGCTGAAATAATTTTGGAATCCCGGAAAAAATATTTTTTCACAAAAGTTTATTTAAATTAGTTTCGGTAAATTTTTTTTAACAAAAAATTATATTGTAAGAATAATTGTTCATGTAATTTACTTGAGGAAATAAGAAATATAAAATTATTTCAAATAATAAGAGTATATTTATAGAATTTTATTTTAAAAAGCACTTTTATTGTTATCGAAGATGTGGGCATTTCAACTTAAGATAATTTTTCCATTAAACCTTTCATTAAAGATATGTTGTTAGTTTACTGTCTGTCATTTGTTTTTATGAAGGTTCTCTCCGTAATTTAGGTTTTAAAAAAAACCAACAATTTTGCTTCAGAAATTTACTGCATGGGCTATCGTTAGTGAATACTTTGCTATATTTCCCACAAAATTTATATTTTAAATTTTTAACGAAAAAGTATAATGAGCTAAGTTCATTTACTTGTACAGGGTGCTTATAAAGAATGCGTTCAAATAAACATATGTCAGCATTAAGAAGCATCAAATAAAAACTTAAACCTATTGAAACGATCTTGTAAGAATAAGGTATACTGTATAAATTTGTCATTGGTATGGATAACATCCGGAATTAATCTCTAGAAAAAACATTATGAATGTTAGAAGAAAAGATAGTCATATCAGACCATATGATTGTTGACATTTTCCAAAAATATTAATAATTTAGATATGTTTAAATATGAGATACACTTTGATTATTTTCAGTAATGTTAAATCTATAAGCAATTTTATAATATTTGAAATCGCATTTAAATAACCTCAAACGGTTTCGGAAAAGACCTTCATATGCCACCACTAAGAATTATTAAGTTCTATATTTTTAAGTGAACTTTTTAATAAATTATTTTTCAAAAATATTTTCGAAGATTCTGTTTAATTTAAATTTCTGATTCAAATACAAAATTTTAATATTTTTGATAACAATTGGGTCAAAGACCAAAAGAATATAGTATTCTTTAAATATGAAAAATTACTAGAGTGCAATCCTTATTAGATTCTCAGATATTTAACTAATGATTGCAAAAATAATTAAAATATTTAATCTGGGATTCTAAGAAGTCGAAAATTTATTCCCGCTGTCCTTAGAAAAAACGAAATATATGATAATTGGTACCATAAAAAATTCTGTTTTAGGGATTAATTTTTAAATTACAGTTTTTGTTTTTTTTTTTTTACTTTTGATAGCTGCGCATTTTCTGTCAGAACTATTTTAAAAATCTTTAAGCTTTTTTATGAAATACACATTTTTCATCTACACCTACTCTTTACCTCTTCTTGATTTTTACAAATTCAAAGGAATCTAGAGGCTATGTGTGCCAAGTTAGTTACTTGAATAGTACTACATTTTTATAGCTTCATATGTTGACTATCAGACATGACTAAGTAATTTCCTCTATCTATAAACCTATAAAATAAACTAAAATCTCCTCAGGGAACCAAATTTTCTTTGGTCCTCAATGGGTTAAAAAAGTGACGTGATGGAAAAAAACAAAATGTTCCTGACTATACTTATCTGCAACATGATTGTCTAGATATTTTTTTTGTGTTGACCTGTGAATTTTTTTCCCAGTTTTAATAATAACGTTATTTACCAATATATTATTTATTTATTTAAAAGATTTTACAGTAATATAAAAAGCCATCCTAGGCCCATAAACATATATAACAAAGATCTATTCCTGAATAAAGGTATCTAAAATTAAAGAGAATAAACAAAATATTAAAATCTTCGCTTACTACATCTAGTCAATGGCTCCCCAGCCAAAAAAAATAAATAAAAAAATGAGCGAGTAAGAAGAATAGATCCCTAAGTAGTAGTTAAATTCAATAACTTAGACACCATAAAAAATGCAAACTATAAGTTCATTAAATATCGCATAAGTTTTAAACGAAAAGCATTGTTAGAGTGGGAAAACAAACGAAGTTCAATGGGTAAAAAATTCCAAATACGAGCAACCCTAATGACAAAAGAACATTCAAATACAGCGCTTCTTATCCTAAATATCAATATTTGAGGGTACGGTACTAGTATACTGTTACCGATATAATTTAAAATACCGCTACCGAAATACAAATTAATTAAATACCGATACTGTTATTCGTTTCGGT
The DNA here is from genome assembly GCA_001735545.1 of Phormia regina. Lineage (NCBI taxonomy): Eukaryota > Metazoa > Arthropoda > Insecta > Diptera > Calliphoridae > Phormia > Phormia regina. The sequence continues at coordinate 11,890 of MINK01171913.1, forward strand.
TTCCAATCTTGGTTTAGTAATATATTTTTTAATTTTTATCAATATTGATGTACTTTTACATAATAATGATATAATCGTATAAATATTATAGGATTTTTTTTTTTTGCTTTTATTTGAGTTAGGGAGTTAAATGAATACCAATCATTTAAAAAATGTATCGAAAATTCCTAAAAGCCTTAATGTACTTAAAATTAAATGTTTGCATATTTGCTTAATCATCGACACTATTCTAATTGCATCCCATTATTATTCGCAAACAACTGTGACAGTCGGATGTATCCAAATACACATATGCATAAATATATATGTATTTACTTGTTCATATGTACTTTGTACTGTAGTACTAAAATATGAGTAATGTTTTATTTTTATTTATTATGTACATTAAATACCCTTACGAAAAAAAAGTTGCAAATGTATCCCTCTAGAAATGAAGATTAGTATGTTCTCATATGATTCGCAAAATATTATATCTCAATTTTTTTAATTTACGTTAGTTGGACCATTTTCAAAACACCACTAAAATTAGGTACTTTTTTCAAAATCATTATAAAAATTAAAAATATTAACAAAATTAATATTCATTTCAATAATTATTATATCCATTTTCAGTCGCGGAATATTAAGATTTACTTACATTTTTTCACATTTATTTTGTAATTTTATATATTTCGGACATTTTTCAAAAAATAAGAATTAAAGGTAACTTTAATTAACCCAATAATGGCCACACTTAAATATTTATAAATTTGCGAAAAAGAAAATAAGGTCGATAATAATCGAAGGTGCTTTTTAAATTTAACCGCCATTTAACATCAATGCTCCACTTTTTTTTAATAAATTTTTGCTTTTGAGGACATTTATTTTCTTAACTAATTATTTACTAGCCGTTAACCAATTATGGACCGAAAATCACATATTAATAGTATTGAATGATACCTTTCCAATGATATTATAAAATATAAATTACGTTGGTTGGAAACTGTACAATCTTTAATCTATACTATTTAATGTATAAAAAATTGTACATATGATGTAAAGGATTCTTATATAATTTTGCCATTTAAAGGGCATACAAATATTACCCAGACCATAATATAATTACAAAAAAAAAAAAAAAAAAAAAAANNATAATATAATTACAAAAAAAAAAAAAAAAATTATTCTAACTTCTATAGTTCTATCATGACCCAGACTAAATTTAATTTTCAAAAATTTTATAATTTAAAAATTCCAAAAAAGGTTTCTTAATAATTTGGTTCGCTGGGTAATAATATTTTTGATGAAACGTTAAATGCGTTGTTTTTTCACTTTTTTATTGCAATGGGCGACTAATTTGGCATATTTGCGACCAAAAACGAAAACAAAAGTTTTACTTTGTTTAATTTACATAAATATTATATACATATATATGTATGTATATAAAATGAAACTTACGCGTACATAAAAAGAATTTTTTTGTTTACCTATATGGAGTGGTACGCTTTTTAAAAAGAATTTATAAACAGTGAGACTCTCTTTTAGGTTCTTTTCTTTTTAGAATTGTTGATTGGGCGAATATGTATTTACAAAGTTCGTTTTACGTACATATGTATTTACGTAAATATATATTTTTAAATGTATATTATTATATGCAGGTTATTTTCTTGTGAATTTGATTTTTTAAAAAGACACTTTCCCAATCAAAAATATAGGTATGTCCTCCTAATGACAATCATTTATTGATATTGCTACATGTTATATTTTTGTACACTTATTGTATACATTAGAGTGGTTACAAAACAAATTGCAAATAAAGCATCTTTAAAATCATACCTTAACTTAATATATACATAAAGTTACGGACAAAAAATAGAATATTTGTATAAACATTTTCTGAATTTTCTATAAAATTGTATGCAAAACAATAATACATTTAATGTTAAGTCATTGTGAATATAGTATGAAACTTTACTTTTTTAAATCTTGATAACGATAAATATCATAAAAATAAAACTAAATCAATTATCTCCAATTCGTATTAGAAAGGATCTATAGATTCAGGGCTTTATAAATATGGGCAAATTAATCGTTATAGTCAAATAATTTCAGTTTCAATTAAAATATACCAGTAATAGAGAATTTAAAAAGATTTGAAAAAGTACAGATTTTGAAACATTTAATATCTCCTGTGGTGTTTGTTCCCCGAAGAAATTTGTGTTTTAAGTAGATTTCGAACTTTATAAATAGAATTAAAACTTCCAGATTTCGCAATATTTTTTGACGATTTAATGAAGATTTAAAAAAGTAAAGTCTCATAAAAATTGTACAACAAATTTTGACAAAATTAATGCTGACACTAATTTTTTTTCTGGACTAAAAAGGACTATTTCCACTTGAGTCATAATTATATAGTGAAATAAAATCTTTTAGTATTATACCGGTTACGGAACATTATCTTAAACGCAAAAAGTCCCTTTGCAGTGTGGATAATTTTTGTTTACAAAATTTTTTTAAAGTTTACATTTTTTAAATCTCGGCAACGATATTAACCGCCTTATTTCTTAAATTCCTTCACCTCACTTTAAAAAAAAATTTCCAAACTATTTTTTGAATAACAAAAACAATTTATATGAAAAAATGTTCAAAGAGAAGTGTTTTACAAAAAAAAGGACCAGAACATCACCAACAAATTTTAGCAAGCTTTATTTCTGTCAAGTCGATTGAAAGTCTATATCGGACATAAATTTCTTCTAGGAACATTAGAAACGAATTGTAAAAAACATTATTTCTTTAAGACATCATTCTAGAGTACCCATATACTGAGTTATTATGCTTAATACTATAGGGGATATTAAATTTATTTAGAAGTTCTCCAACTAAATTTAACATAGAAAGGATTATTTTATATAAACTTTAAAATAAACATTTCTGTTTTTAAAATAAATATGTAATTTTTACAGAATAAGAAGAAATAATTTTTCTCATATTCATAGACGAAATTGATGTTTCTTGCGAATCTATAGATCCTTTATGGTACGAATAATTCTAGGAATTAGTGAATAACAAGAGTTCTCAACTTTTTCAGTTTTTTATGTTTAATCTCGTTGTCGAGATTTAAAAAATGTAAACTTTCAAAAAAATTGTAAACAAATTTTACAAAGTTTTGAAAAATTTACTGCTAACCCTATTTATTGTCCACACTGAAAAGGGACCTTTTGCGTTGAAGACTCAATATATTCGCAATGATATTGTTTTGCATAAAATTTGTCCGAAAATTAAAAAATTTCAAATATATATAAACTTTCATCTTCTGTTCTAGTGATTCAGCCAAAAATTTGGGCTTCACTGTCATTATTGATATGCGTGGCAATGGTAATTGTTCGACAAATGTCAAGGCCATATTGAAAGTGTTGCAAGAGCATTTCAGTGCCAACATACATAATGTTGTCATCATAAAACCGGATAATTTTTGGCAAAAACAACGTGCTTCAATATCTTCACACAAATATAAATTTGAAACATCGACTATATCGATTGAAGCTCTAAATAAAATTGCCGAACCCAGCCAATTGACTGCAGACTTTGATGGCAATCAAATGTATGACCATCAACAATGGACCGATTCTAGACTGGCTATAGAGGATTTCTTTTGGCAGGCTAGCGATTTGGCCGATCGTATAGATGATTTGCAAGAAGATTTACAACGTAATGATTTTGCTGAAGACGTGAATGGAGCACGTCATGCTCTTGATCATCACAATGAAATGAAAAAGAAAATTCTTAAGCTACCGATTGAGGATTTGGATGTGCAGGGAAAGAAGTTGTTAACAAAAATAAACATGAATACTGCTTGCAGTGGTGGAGCGGTAAGTGGAAATTTATTTTAATAATTTATATATATTTGTCAATTGTCTGCTTTTAATGTTGTTACAGGGTGCCAGTGGTGGTGATTGTAGTGGCAGTGATTCGGGTACCTCGTCACAGTCACGTGTTCCCACTAATAACCCTGATATGTCGGCAGCTATAAGCAAAGCTTTAAGACAAATTGATCTTATTCATTCGGGTCAACAGCGTTTGTTGACATTGTGGCAGCATAAGAAAGTAAAATTGGATCAATGTTTCCAGTGGCGCTTGTTTGAGCAAGATTGTGAAAAAATGTTTGATTGGATTTTGCACAATCGTGATGTATTTCAAATGTCCTATGTTGAAATTGGCCACAATTACTCAGTGGCCAAATCTTTGCAAGATGAACATCAAAAGTTTGCTGTAGCCTCCATGAATGTATCTGTCAATATTGACCGTATTCTGGCTGTAGCCTCTAGACTCATTGAAAGTCAGCATTATGCAGCACAAAATATTAAGACTTTGGCTACTCGTTTGGATCGTACTTGGAAAGATTTTGCTGCTGGCTTAGATGAGAGGACTGCAGTTTTACAACTAAGTGTACTGTTTCATCACAAGGCTGAGCAGTATTGTAATAGTGTAGCATCTTGGGCTGCGGCTTGCCAGGCTTCTCAACCCTTACCTTCCGACATACAAAGCTTAGAAACAGCTATACGTACACATCAGTCTTTGTATGAGGCCATGTGTCAGGCTTATACAGAAGTTCACTCAACCAGTAAGAAATTACTTTATCAATTGGATCATTTAGTTCAGGTGTGCAATCAGCCCCCACCTCCTGGTGTTCCTGATCATCGCAAAAATAGTACTTATAATAAATATGGGCGCCAAAATCCTGCTGCTGATTACAGTGAAGGTGCTTCCCATGTTCTGGCGGTTATACATCAAATTTTGGGTCACCATCGTTCTTTGGAATCGAAGTGGCACCAAGAAAAAATACGTTTGCATCAAACTTTGGCTTTAAGGCTATTTCAAGAGGATGTTAAACAGGTGCTTGACTGGCTGAAAAACCATGGTGAAGTGTTTGTACGAAAAAACACGGGTATAGGACGCAATTTGCAAAAGGCTCGTGTCTACCAGAAATCTCATGAACATTTTGAAAATGTCGCCCAAAACACCTACAGTAATGCTGAAAAATTGTTGGCAGCTGCAGATGAGCTGGCCCGTAGTGGCGAGGCAGATCCGAATGAAATTTATTCAGTGGCTCATGAATTGGAAATACAAGTGGCAAGTTTTGCGGAACGCGTTGAACAAAGAAGGAGGCGTCTGGACATGGCTGTCATTTTTTACACTCACGAAAAAGAGGTGACAGCCTGGATTGATCAACTTAGGGCAGATGTATCTACTGATGAAACCATGTTGTCGCAAGAGAATTTAGAAGGTATAGAAAGACTTTTGCAACAATACAGGGAGCAACAAGATAATACGGTTAAGGGTTGCATGCAAACTATAGCCCAAGGAGAAGCTTTGCTGCAAGAAATGAGGTCTCTAGAGTATTCAGACAATACTGGTTCTCTTTCTGCTTTGGAAGCTGCGCTCGAAAAACTTTCTAAGCAAAAAATTGAGTTAGAAGAATTGTGGTCTGCACGCAAATTCCGAGCGGATTTAATATTGCGCCTACGTTACTTTGAACGTGATGCTATGGAATTATCTTCTCAGCTGGAAATATGGTCAGAGGAACTGCAACATGCTGATCTGTCGCGTGATTATCAAAAGGCCGAACAACTCATACGCATGCACAACGAATCTGTCAGTGACATACAAAATGCCACTTATGAGGTGCTGGAGCAGGGTCAGGAACTTTTGCAAATGTTTGAATCTGCCGGCTTTATATCAATGGCTGATGCCACACACACTGCACAAGCACGCATTGAATATTTACTTAACTTTTTGCGTGAACGTGAAATTGATTTGGAAGAATTGTCCGAAGCCAAACGCGCCAAATTGGAACAAGCTGTTCAACTGTGTCAATTTCAAAATGATGCTAACCAAGTCATATCGTGGATACGTAATGGTGAAGCCATGTTGGTGGCAAGTTTTGTAACACCTAACAGTCTGCAAGAGGCAGAGCAGTTACGTAAAGAGCATGAACAGTTTCAAGTGGCAATTGAAAAGACTCACACATCAGCTGTTCAAGTTAAATACAGGGCCGATGCTCTCATCAATGCCAACCACTATGATCCCCAGTCAATACGTGAGATATCTGATGATGTAACCAAAAAGTGGCAACAATTGGTTACATATGCTGAAGAGCGGCACAAACTGGTTACTGCTTCTATAAACTTTTACAAAACAGCGGAGCAAGTATGTTCCGTGCTGGATAGTTTGGAAAGAGAATATCGCAGAGAAGATGACTGGTGTGGTGGCGGCGGTTCGAGTGACAAAGCCCAAACTATTGTTCAACTTATATCTAAGCATCAAGAACAAAAAGAAGCTTTTCTTAAGGCTTGTACTTTGGCACGACGTACTGCGGAAACATTCCTTAAGTACGCCAATCGCTCGCAGCAATACTACGAATATCAATCACAAGGCAATTGTGAAAATCGTGTTAAAACAATATTAGACAAACTGCTTACTCAGGAAAATCAAGTGCTGGAATTTTGGACTCAGCGTAAAAAGTCTCTCGACCAATGTCAACAATTTGTACTCTTTGAAAGGAGTGCCAAACAGGCCATCGAATGGATACATAATACAGGCGAAGCCTATTTGTCGTCACGCACTAATCTGGTAGGAAAAACTCGTGAAGAAACCGAAGGTTTGCTCAAAGAGCACAACGAATTTAGGGGCACAGCAAAGGAGACAAGAGAACGCGTAAAATTATTGATACAATTGGCCGATAGTTTGGTAGAAAAGGGACATGCACATGCGAGTTCAATCAAGCAATGGGTTGCATCAGTTGACCAAAGGTAAATTATAAAAATGTGAAAGAATTTTAGAGAAAGTTTAATCGTTTTTCGTTTAATATTTTAGGTATAAAGATTTTAGCAACCGCATGGATTCCTATAGGGAACAGTTAGAAAAGTCTTTGGGCATGTCCATGGTAGCAGAATCCGATGCCAATACATCTATTAGCTCTATTACCGGATCATCTACATCAACCGATCGCCATTCAGATCCTACTTTGGAAGCTAAATTGACAACTTCCACTACTGTGGCAGCAAAGGAAATAAATGAAGAGAAACGAAAATCGGCTCGTAGAAAAGAATTCATTATGGCTGAATTAATGCAAACAGAACGAGCATACGTTAAAGATTTGGAGACTTGCATTAAATGTTTTCTCGAAGAATTTCGTTCAGGTCAAGGAGCTCCAACAGCTCTTTCCGGCAAAGAGGATATTATATTTGGTAACATTAGGGAAATTTATAATTTCCATCACAAAATATTCTTGCGTGAGTTGGAAAAATACGAAACCATGCCTGAAGATGTTGGCCATTGTTTTGTAACTTGGGCCTGCAAATTTGACATGTATGTGCACTATTGCAAAAATAAACCGACATCGAATAATTTGTTAGTACAACATGCTGGCACATTTTTCGATGAACTGCAACACAAACACAAGGTAGAACATCCCCTGCCCGCGTATCTAATCAAACCAGTTCAACGTATTACCAAATATCAATTGCTACTAAAAGATTTACTTTCCTGTTGCGAAGAAAGTCATGGTGAAATTAAAGAAGGTTTAGAAGTTATGTTGAATGTACCCAAAAAGGCCAACGATGCCATGCATTTGTCTCTTTTGGAGAACTGTGATGTTTCCATTGATGGTTTGGGAGAAGTTGTTTTGCAAGATGCATTCCAAGCATGGGATACTAAACAATTAATACGAAAGGGACGCGAACGACGTGTATTTTTATTTGATATGTACTTGTTGTTTGCTAAAGAAGTCAAAGACTCGAATAATTCAGTTAAATATCAATTCAAAAGCAAACTCATGACAACAGGTTAATATGAATTTGATTGCTTACAATAAATAATTAAATATTTTATTTATTTCTTCATAGATCTGGGCATTACGGAGCATATTGAAGGTGATGAAACGAAATTTGCTGTTTGGACGGGACGTTCACCCATGTTATCCGACTGTCGCATTGTACTTAAAGCTAATAGTTTAGAAACAAAACAGGTAAAACTTTAAAATGTCAAAGTTAGAATTTTTCATTCATTTAATCATTTTTTTTTTTTATGAATTTTAAGATATGGACTAAGAAATTGCGTGAAGTAATGCAAGAAACATGTTTTTCTGGCACTTCTCTTACTTTACCCAAATCCCCAGCTAAAAATTCTGGCTCATCTCAGCGTTCATCGAGGGATCTTGATGATCCTTTAACCGAAAATGATCCCGATAGATGTTCTTTGGCCAGTTTCGGTTCGGGCAATACAACTGATAGTGACAATAAGGTATTTATTACAATATATTTTTTAATTGATACCGAAGAGAAGAAACGGCAGCATTAAATTATTATTAAAAAATATCGATAATATGTGAATATTTTAAATCACTAAAATCATACTTATTGAAGGAAATTAAAAGCATTGGTTTCAATTAAGGGACGTTCCGTTTTTAAAAGTTCTCCTGAAAACTTTAAAATCACATAAGTTATTTCGTCAACATAGCAACGAATTTCAATGTATGAGCATTGTTAATTAATATTATACGTTTGCAAGAAATGCATATTACTAGAATTCTTTTTATACCCTATACCACCATAAGTGCTTGGGGTATTATGTGTTTGAGAATTTGCTGACACAATTCTCTTATCTCTAATGGCAATTTTTACTAATTTTTATGATATAAATTATTTATTCACATTTGTTAACATATTTATAATTAACCTTTTTAATCATTTTATATTCAACAAAAATTATTTTTCACTTTTTAATGTAGGCAACTGTTATCACATTCTTATAGCTTCTACTTAGAGACATTTCGTTCTTAATTGTTTTCTTTAATTAATTTATTTATTTCAAATAACATACAAAAAACCTTTCAAGGCAAATTAACTAATATTACAAAATACCCTGAATAAAAACTTCCTTCTGAATCGATTTAACCGTGTCCGTCCGTCTAGTTCGCTGGATAGACGCTGGTTGGCTGTCCAGGTAATGCTTGTGCGCAAAGCACTCGCAATTTTAGAGATAATTTGATGAAATTTGGTACATATGATTTCTTTGCACAAGGACGTTGCCGATCGAATTTGGTCGTAATCGGCCCATTATTTCATCTAGCCCCATACAAATGTTCTCCCGGAATTGAGTTTTAACACTCAAAATTACCTTAAAAATTGAAATATTTTAATGAAATTTAATATAAATAAGTTTTATGTCAGCATAAATCCATGTGCCAAATTTCATGAAGCTCCCATATGAGCCCCTCTTTCGAAAATCACTTGCATAAAAATCACGTGCATAAATTCCATAAAAATGTCAATTTTATAAATATTAATGATAGTGCAAAATTTCATAAAGATCGTTCCATAATAGACAATAGCTCCCATATAAATCCTAATTTCGGGAATCACCAAAAAGTGCATAAATATATGTGAATCTTAGTATCGACGTAGTATTCTGTATTAGTATTTTTTTTTTTCTTTTTTTTTTAAGAAAATTTTTATTTAGAGAAAGAATAAAAATTTCGCAAATTCATCATTTTTGCAATGAAATAAGATTTTTTACATTTGCCTGAAGAGTGCGTCTTCAAAATTATTACTTTGAATTGTCACGATTCGCGACGCAAGATCTTGTGAAAACATCAGGTATTGAGTATCATATGGTTAAGTGATACTATTTTATCATGTCTTGTAGCAACAAGATTGAAGATTATTTTGTAAAAAGAATATTTTTTAATGCAAGCATATCTCGAAAATGTCGTAGATGCAGTTAACAAAACTTTACAAGGGAAACATTTTTGTGATTATTTACACATTGTTTTATGTATAAAAAATGTGAGTTTGACCGAAAATTTCGTATTACATGTCTGCATTCGTAACTACATGCCAAGTTTTTGTTGGGATTATATTTTAATTGGAAATTGTTCTTATATTTTCTGATTATAAACATTATAAAAAAAAAAAAACATCTATCTAGTGGTATTTTTATGAATGCCTGATTTCCAATATTTTACAATTTATTATATATATCAGTACCATGTTTTTGAATTGCTAGTTGGGAACAGGGTTCATTAATATTCATCGTCTGAGAGATCTTACAACAATATTTTACCGCACATTAGGGATGCCAAACGAAACTGGTTTTTGCAAATCCCATTATTCGAAATTTTATAATTTCAAATCCCGGGATTTATTTTTCAAATGAGAACACATTTTTAATATAAGAAAAAAAAAAAATAATAAATTTTGTATCCCTATAAGAAAAAAATACAAAAGTGATTCGAAGTCGTATTGCTTAGAATAAAAAACATTATTGCCGCAATGTTTATATTCATATTCATATTGCGGAAGTATATATGTTGTACGTCACCAGCAAGACATCTAAACAATAAATACGCCCGGATAAAATTAAGTAAAAAAAGCTAGATAATCATCTATGTGAAAAAAAGATAATGTCAAATAATATTCCGAAAGATAATAAAATATTATTGCTAAAGAAATTTGTAAATAATGTGTTAAACAATGCTTACCATCTTGTAAATCATGCATTTATATAGTCACATCATAAAAAATGTAAAATTTGCACTCTCACGTAAGATACATCTTTTTAGATAAGAGACATATAATGTGCAATATTTTTTAAATTTTTAAATAAAATCGACTAATGAAAAAGGTGACTGAAAAATAATTTTATCTAAAATAATAAAAATACAATATTATAAAAGTATTGCTGTTATGATTTTCTTCTAAATAATAAAGAGAAGATATCTTCTAGGATTTCTTTGAATGTATGAATTCAATATTTCATTAAAATCCATTTTTTTACTGAAATTAAAATTTTTCATTAAAATTCCAACTTTTTTACTTAATATCCAATTTTTTGGTTTATTTATACTTTTTTTTAATTAAAAATTGCATTTCTTTTACTAATTTTTTACTAAAAATCAAACTTTTTCACTAAAAATCTTATATTTCTATAAAAATTGTTTACTAAAAATTCAACCCAATTTCGCAAAATATAAGGTTTTAAGACATGTCTACTTGCTAATAACAATATTGCTTGCAAACTCATGGAGTTATGGTTTCGATTCTGGAAAGCTTCGAGAAAAAAAATCTCGCATATCAATTCACGGAAATTTTAGTTCGGAATCACAAGAATTAACAAATAACAAATTAAAATAATTAAGAAAATACTAAATATGTCAAATCAAATTCTTAGAGATTATTCCTTAAAAAAAAATTAATATATCTTATTCTATTTCTCTAAATGCGAACAAAAGTATTGAAAACAATAAATCAATGTTAAAATTATTTGCTGTTTTCAATACATTTACTCTATCAAAACAAAGAAAGAAAACAATTTATATAAATTGTCGACACGAATTTTTCGTTCGGCATCGTGTAAAAGTAAAGTAGATATTTTCTTTCAATTCAAATTACACAATAATGGCCAAGGATTTTCAAAAAGTGTGGCTTAACCAACATAACCGATATTATAATTCTATTAAAAATATCGACGAATTTTTTATTTTTACAATTTTATTAAAGAAAAATTTTATAGCACAAATTTGAGTTTCTTTCTATAAATTTGTTTTACGCCCAATTATGATTAATTATATTAAAAAGTATTTACAATTTAAGTCGTTAAAAAAAAGATGATATCCTTTATATTTGTAAATTTTGAATTTCATAAATAAATGTATCACCATTCATAAAATTCCCTCAGGTGCATTGAGTAAAATTGTAAAAGATTTTTAATACAATATCTAGTTCTATATATAACTACTTGCATGAAAATGGCCTGCATTAATTCCACTTTGGTTGTAACGCCAATTATTTTTGTTTAATATTTTGTTCTATGGAAGTCTAAGCTAATAAGTATTGTTTAAAATTGCCACATTCAAAACTTTTTATTAAATTTTCCTGTGAATTACCAAGTTTTTTGTAATTTTAAGATTTTCGCATATTTATTATATAACAGTTTATACCTACATATGCTACATACTCGAAATTGTCTACATTGTCTACGTATTTACGATTTTTTTAATTTCACAATTAACTAATCTACCATTAAAAAGGACTATCATATAAAACGAAATAAATATATATTTATATTTTATGAACAATTAATTATAATCGACTGATTCTACATTCAAGATGTATTTTCTGTCTGTTTATTTTGTTCATAAATACTCGTACTTATATACATATACATAAGGGTTTTCAAGTTTGTTTAAAGGAAGGAAGTACTTAAGTATGTATTTGATATTCGTATTAGCATTTTAGACGCTATTTTATAAAAATAAGTATTTGCTTTTGAAAAGCATTATCAAAATACAAAAAATACAACAAAACAAAACAAAACAAAAAGAATATATTTTTCTAAAATTAAATTCAAATTAGCATGATGATGACTAATTAGTTTCTAACTTCTTATATTATTCATTTCTATTTGCGAATTTAATTTTATATATTTTATAAAATCAAATTTATATTCCTTTAATTGTTTTGCTTTATAAATTATATTTTATTTAAATTTTAGAATACAAACGTTATCCTATTTAACTTTTATTATTACACATATAATGTATGTTGGGTAAAATACATAGTATTTTATATGTATGTTTGTATAATGTTTTTATACATTTTTGGTTGAGTAACACAGTAATAAATACATTTATGCCTTACTCTGAAAATTATTGAGCTTTTCAGCTTTTTTTTGTACTCATGTTAGAGTATTCCTCTCACTCTCTCAATTAATGTCTCTTAAAAAAGAGAATTTAAGAAATGTCCTTTACATATACATACATACTTTTAATGTATATTATCTAAAGCATTTTAACGCAGTAATAGTTGTGCTACTACATACTGGAAAGAGATGCCAACTTTTTGTAAATAACTCGTTTATTAAATTAAAGGAATTCTCAATTTCTAAATTAAGAAAGCTGTTTTGAATAAAATATTTATATATTTTTATGAATTATTTTTTTATATTAAATGAAAACAAAAAAAAAAAAAAAATAGTTTTAAAATGTGTACATAAAAATGGATTTGTGAATTGTTATATTCGAAATCAGATTAGTTTAATTTGTACAAAAATTTCTACCAGGAAAATTTATAACATGCAAATATATTTTAATAGTTGTTGATCACGTTAGCTTTTCAAAATTTACACAGATTACAGTAATTATTTTGATTGTAAGATAAACGAATACAAATTTTATTTACAATAAATTGAAAATAAATCAATAGTAAAGGTAAATAAATTCATCATCTGAGCTATGTATTCATTTGTCAAATATTTAACCAAATTTACGTGACCAAAAGTTTTACAAAAAAATAAATAGTTTGCAAATGTAATGTATGGTAAAAGAAAGCAACATCAAACAAGATTAACTATAAGTTAAAACTATTATGTCATTTAAATGAAGAAGTTACAATATATTTTATATAGTGGTTACGTTCATTTTTAATTGAAAATAAATTTTCAAAAAACATAATATTCAGTTTTTAACCAAAACTTAAAAAAAAATAATAATAATAAATGATTTTTAATACTATATTTGTCTCAACGAATATTTGGCAACGGCAACTATAATAATATAATAATTAGAATAATATAAATTTTTGCAGTACCTAAAAAATACATATATATATTTTTTTTAACATGACAACTATTTTTTCTATTTCTACTTAAAAAAAAAAAAATAAACAATTGATCATAACGTATATTTTTACAGCAATAATATTATGAGAACGATAACTATAACATAGTAATTGCAATAATAAAAATTATTACACTAATAATAAAATAACTTTATTAAATATAATATGTTTGCCATTACATTAATCAATTAAAATTTTTATCATTGTTTAATCTAAATTGTTGTAAATTGTTGTAAAACTTTAAAGCGGGGAAGCCTATTATCATTTCAATAAAAATTTTATTCTTCAACGAATTAAATTTTTTATTTTCCTAAATTTGTGCAATTTTAATCAAAATAAAATCCTTAAATGCATAATAAAAATAAATTGCTAAATTAACATCACTGTTTTATCAATTTTGATTGTATTCACTATATGTTTCTCTTATATTTATATCAGCAGCTTTCTATTGTTTATTAAGTGAAAAAAGCTTTTTAATAAATATAATACAAATTAGAAGCTTTTATCGTGCAGCTAAAACTCTTATAAGAATATTTTAGATATTTTATTATACCTATTGGCAATATTCCCAGAAGAGAAACCCAAATAAAAAAAGCCACCGCCGCGGCTACCGTCAACAACAAACAACTTATCACACTTGTGTTAAATGTTTCCAGTCGCTACTCACCGTTTATTGAAAAAGGTTTAAATTGATTAAATTTAAATAATTTTTGCAATTTATCCGTCCTCGGACGTTCGATAACATAAATCTAAAAATCTCTCTAAATATATATCTGCGTCTCTTACTTGTTATAAATAAAGGACAATTTGCCAGTCTGTCAGTCGGTCGGTCGGTCGTACATTTAGTCGGTTAATTTTCTTAATACTATCACAAAACGAAAGATTCTAAAATACTATTACTACGTACACATTTCATTCTGTGAACTAAACTCATTTTAAAAGCTCTTCAAATAAAAACATTTTATAGATAAATAAATATAAATAAAAAAATACTTATAAAAATGAAAATATTTAATAATTAAAAAGAAAAAAATCTTGTGATTTTTTTTTAATACAAAACTCTCGTATCTAATCTATAACCTTAAATATAAAAAATATATAACTAAATACATACTAAAAGCAAAAAAATAAAAAATAAAAATTATATTAGCAAAAGAATTTAAATCGTATAACCCTTAAAGAAAATTCGATATTAAATACATTTTAATTTAATCTTTTTAAAAGTATTTTTATCAATAAATAAAGCAAAATAAACAAAACAACAACAAATTAAATTAAGTAAAAAAAACATCTTAACAATTCAGAAATACAAATATGCCTCTATATACAATTTATAAATACATACTTACATATTTAATATTATTGTACTTAATGTAATAGAAAAAAAAAAGAAAAATAATGGAAATAAAAAAAAACAAGAAACAAAAGCAGTTAGTTATGAATGTTTTATATTAACAACTTTATGTAACCGTAAACAAAAAACTTCTCTATACAGTTGACAGACTAAATCCCCTCAATACTTAACAGAAACAAAAATGTTTTTGTTACATGTGTTTTTTTTTTTTTAATTTTATTTTGCAAAATAGAAATAAGAAATGAATAAATTGTTTATATCTTTACTAATATTTTCCACTCAATTTGAACGGCCCACAAGGGCAAATAATAAATTTTACACATTTACACTTTTGTTTGTATACCATAAATATATCTTTAAAGTTTTAATAAAATTTTTAAATTTAGGTCATTTGATGAGTGACATTTTTGAAGTTCATTACAAATTTATAAGTTAACATACACACATACTCATAGATACTACATTAAGTCCCATTTTTGAGTGATAAGGGTTTGGAATTAATCCTCTAATAATGAAAATAATTATAGCAATAATTTAATTATTTAAGAAGGGGTTTTTATTATTATTATTATTATTATTATTATTATTATTATTATTATTATTATTATTATTATTATTATTATTATTAGTATTTAAATTTCAAAAGTTACATTAATATTGCATTAATTTGTCAAGTTTATACAAGCGTTACAGTTCGTACTTTAGAAGCTTGAGAAATAGAATGTTGTATAACCAAATAAAATGGTTAATATATATATGTAAATGTTTAATATATCGAAAGTAGGAGAGCTGAAGAAGTAACGTCATTGCAGTGCTCTCAATGTAGGTAATATGAGAACATTTGAAATATAAATCTTAATTTACGATTTAATATTATAAATCGAGAATTCGTATTTAGAAACTCAAGAAGAAATTTCTATTAGAAATTTGATAAGCATCAATAATTAAGGATATTTATTTGCAAATCTGCAAATCTTAAGGATATTTATTGTCAGTTGGTAAAATTATATGTAAGAGATTCGAATGAGAGAAACTCCTTCTCTTGTCAATCTAAAGTCCTAAAAAAAAGTTATCCCATATCAACATGGACAAGAAAATCAGTAATTTTAAGATATCATATCTTAAAAAAAAAAAAAAAAAGTTTTCTAAAATTATTACCTACATTACCGGTAATAATATGACGTTTTAAAATAAAAAAAAAAACAAAAAACAAAAGTATTGGGTAAAAATGGAAGCCTAAGGCACTTTAACTCTTTTACATAATCAGAATCAAAAATTCTTAAAGACAACATATTTAAGTCTTTATGACTCAAGAAAATATAGTAAAATTATAATTAATTTAATTAATTAATGAAATCCAATACTAAAAATTAAATTGTATTGTGTACATTTCAGAAGTTTTTTGTAATTAGACTTTATTTTGATCCAATACTTCCAAACTAAATGAAAATTTAAAATTAAAATTTTATATCTAAAATATTCAATCGATTAAATTTCAACAAGCTTTGTAATTAAAATAATAAATTTGTCATGAATTTGAGAATTAATTAATAAAGAAAGCAGTGGTGGTCCCACCAAAAATTATAGTAACCAGGGCAACCAAAAATTTGCAAAATTATTTTTTTCAATTTTCAATCTGTTTCAAAAATTAAATTTATTTTAGAGCATCAAAAATCATAAATTTGCAAATTTATGCTTAAGGGAAAATTGTTTCATATTTTGTACCCAAAAGAAATTTTGCGTAACGTTTGGCCCACAAATATATGGAACCATTTTAATGTAATATAAAAAATAAACAATGCCTTTTACAAAATATATTAACTTGGAAAATATTGAGACATTTCCAAATTTTTTTTAAAAAACAACTAAACTCAACTCAAAGAAATATATCTGCATGAACTAAGTTGTAAATTTTATTAAGGAAACCTAACTCAAATGAATTTTGAAATTGTATAATGAGTCGAATTTTATAGTAGAGGGTAAAAAATTTTAATAAAAAATATTAAAAATTAATAATTAATTAAACTTAATAATAATTTTTATTCAAATAATGTAACCTCAAAATATGTATTAAAAAAAAAAAACAACAACAATATTTTTATTCTACTATTTTTATTGCGATTGCCGGTTATGGAAATGTTTGCCGAAAATATCTTAAATATTCAAGATTTAAAAAAAAAAAAAAAACGAATTGAAATATATCATCAAAATAATAAGAGTTGTCCTTCTTCTATATTTCACACAGTTACACTACGCTAAAATAATAAGCTACATTTTGTTAAAGTGTTAAAAAATGTTTGCGGTAAATAGCTTAGCTCCTTAATGTAAATTCTCACAAAATGAAAGCATAAGGTTCGTAAAAACGAACGCAGTGCAAAAGTTTAGATTTATTTCTCAACCAAAAAATTAAAAGTTTAGTAAAATTCATCGAACAGAGATTAATGCAAGAAATGCGAAATAATTTTAATTGAATCCGATGTTAAATTTATTTTCCTTCTACATTTTCCTTTATATTTTCAAAGAAACTGTCAATTTACTTAAAAAACAATTTTAATCCAATTAACAAATAATACAATTAAATTCCAATACAAAGTTAGTTAATAATTTGATTGAAAAATAATTTGAAAATTTTTTTCTGTGTATAAAGCAAAATGAAAAAAAAAAAAAAAAAAAATTTCTATAAAAATATA
>MINK01171913.1:39895-61572 GCA_001735545.1 Phormia regina
CCAAACTCAACTCTTTTCGCTTTCCCATTTTTGATGTGCTTATTATTCAAAACGTTAAAACCAACTTCTTATTTTGTAAAATAAAACTCGATTAACGGAGAAAATATAACGGTATTTAAAAAAAATCATCATACAAGGTTCCAACGTACAAATAATTGTAAAAAGTACTGATGTACAAATACTTTTGTCCCAAAGATTTTTACTTAAATTGTACTTTTTTTTTAACAGTACAATTTTTTAACAGTACAATATTTTTTATCAAATAATTCAATAAAAATGGACCTGAATTAAAAGTACATATAATAATTTTTTATTCTTTATAAATTATTGAAGATATACGAAATGCATGGGGTGTACAAATAGTTTTGTCCCTAACTGTATATATATATTTTTTCTCTGCCTATATATTTGTTTAAGAGTTTATATATGAGTTTATGTACGAAAAATTTAACAAATTCATTAGAGCGATAAATATATTAAGTGAAATTATTTATATTTATTGATTTCTTTATAATCATTCATTCATTCATTCCTTTTTTCCTTTCATTTATTTCATTGTAGATTGGCACACATGAAGCTACTTGGGTTATATCCGATTACATTGCTTCGCCTGGCTCCAATGAACTTAGTGTTAGTAAAGGACAACAAGTGGAAATTGTTGAACCGCCTACAACAAATGAGCCAGATTTCTGTGTGGTCCGTCTAAATCCACAAAGCGAAGATGCAGCAGTACAAGAGGGTTTAGTGCCAGTATCTATACTTAAACCACCACCTGGTTCTCAGAAGACAAGCTCAACTCGTAAAGATAAAGGTGATGTCATACAAGACCAAAGTGAGTATTTATTTATTTGTTTGTGTTTTAGTGTTGTTGTTTTTGTTTTATGTAAAGAAAAAACACTCTATATAAACAATGTATGTGCTTGTACAGACAAATAAACATGATTGATTTATGTATGTTTTATTATTATTTTATTTACTTATTTATTATTATTATTATTATTTTAATTTTCTTCTTCTTTCTTTGTAGCCAATAATCGTAGTAAACCAGATTCCCTTACATCGTCCACTAAACGAAGAGGTCTTGGAGGGTAAGTTTGTTTTGTTTGTTTTTGTGTTTTTGTAAATATTTAGTTTAATTTATATACAAACATACATATGTATGTATATAGGGATAATTAAACTCATTTTAATAAATTTTATTAATAAATGAGTTAAACAACACTGAAAGAAATTTTATGGAATAGTTTAAGAATATATAAGAATTTTTATATGATATTAAAATCCGAAATATATTGCCCATAAAGATAGGCTTCATTCTTTTTACTTAAAGTATGTACCGTTACAATGAACAATATACATACATTCATAAAATCCCAGCAAATTATTCCCATTCAATGTCTACTATTTAGCCCAAAGTGAACACGTTGGTGTATATTAAATTTAACTAATATATATTTTATTTTGCTACAAATAGATCGATCAGTTGCTAATAGACCTTTCGTTATATAAAAAATTTTAATTATATTTTCCTTAAAATAAAAATTGATTTTCGTTGTAACTAAGGGCATTATTTATGTTATAATATTGCAAATGGAATGAGAATAGTGTAAATGAGCTAAATTTATACATTTTCTTTTTTACATCAATTCTTATTTAAAAAGTTTGTTCATTTTATAACAACTAGTAATATTGAAGAAAGAATATTAGGAATAGTACTAAAAATACACAAGTTAAATAAGGATTAAAATTTCTTTGTATAATATAGTGAACGGAAAAAATAATTTCAAATTATTTGTGCATTACATCCTCAACTTATTGAAAGTTAAAAGTCACATTTTTTGCATGCATTTCGCAAATTTTATATCGTACGTGTTTGAAAATTAATAAAAAATTGTTAGAGCATAAAATAATAAAAAAAAAATCCGTAAAATTTAAATTGGTTGCCACCAAGATTAACTAAAATAAAATATTATGACCGTAAAATATATTTGCTATTAAATCAAAATAAAATAGGTACAACCAAAAAAAAAAAAAAAAAGAAAAGAGAAATAAGTAAAAAAAATATTAAATGCCTACAATATATTTATTGTGGTTTTAAAAAAATGTTGGATGTATGCAGTAATTCCCATCGTTTTACACTCGAATGCGGTAAAAGTACTGTCATTAGTGTTACTTCCAGGCAAAGTATTCCAGTATTTTAGCATTCAAGTTGGTTAAAAGCGTCCAAAATAAAACGAAGGGGCTTTTCAAGTCTGAAATCATTTATTTATCGAATTGTTACATGTGATATAATGTAAATCCATTTTAATCCAAAGACTTCGACCTCTCTTTGCTGCACTAGTCTGAACACTCTTCTGGACTCGGTATCAGGAATGATTTGATTCATTTCTGTCTTCAACAAATTTAAATTGGACTTGAATTACCAAAAAAAAAAAATTATTCGAAGCATCCGATAGTAAATATTTTCAATAATATTTATTGTCCCATAGCTACATTAAATTCAAAACTATTAAATTTATGTAGAATAGAAAAAGTTTATTTGACTGCAATTAAAACATTAAAGGTAGACGAAGTTCGACCACAATATACCCAAGAAAACTTCGACCACATTTTTGTACAAAATGACAACGTATGGTATCGATATTGTGTCTATATGTATTCTAATCAATTAATTTCTGTGTGTGTGTGCGATGACGAACTACACTAACATAAATTTTCGATGTTAATCATATGTTGAACTGGTACCGTCTATATCTACAAAGTCAGTTTTAATACAAATTTACAAAAAAAAAAAAAAAAAAAAAAAAAAAATGGACAAGAAGAACATTATTAAACTTACAAGCATAAATGTTAAAATTAATTTCCAAATTGTTTTATTTACAGACAAACACACCAAACACCGATAAATTTTTCAGTTTATTTATTTTATAAAATTGATATTAATTTTTCATGATCAATATCACCTGACATGTAAAATAAAAATTATATTTTATGTATTATTTGGGATTTTCTACTAGAATCCCCACTCCAACAAAAAAATACTCTCTTCAACACGTATATTTAATTTGTTCTGCTAGAAAATGTTACTAACAACATTAAAAGACGTTATGTTTTTTTTTTTTTTTTTTTTTATTTTTTTTTTAATTTAGTGAGCATATATGGAGTTCTTATCAACTCTAAAAATTGGTATAAATTGTTTTTTAGACACATTGGAATGAAATGTTATTATTTTTAAGTATGAAGTATGAAGTATTTCGTAATCAAATATTATATTGTTTGCTTAGCCAGGCGCGGATCTAGCTCAAGTTTTTGGGGGAGGAAAATAGAATAATTTTCATAACTATTTCCTTAAATTGTATGATTTAGTACAAATTTTCCATTAAGAGATTTCATTTTGGGTAGGAAATTTCCCTTCCCGTGGATACGCGCCTGTTCTTAACTTTAAAACAAATTGAAAAAGCTATGTAAATATTTTAATGGTTTAATGTAAATCTCATAGATCAAGATGTAAACAATGTTAGAAAACGCATCTGATTCTAATAATAAATTTCTTTGTTTGAAATTTATTAAAAATGGAATAATTATTTTACTTATGTAAAACATATTCTGTAACATACTTGTCTACATACATTTATTTCCATCACAGTCTTTCTTTCGTAACGTTTGAAATTGACCACTTACTTATTTTGTCTACTTTTCCAATTTTTTCATTTTACATGTTTAAAGTTCGTCCCTGAAACAAATATGAATATAAATAAATAAGTAAAATAATTTCTCCGTTTATAGTTTATTATAAATTGTGGTCGTAAATTGCTTTAAATTGAATATAATTCATTATTAAAATAAGTACTTTTGTAGTTAGAGCGATATTAAGATTTCAAATATTTTTTCTTCGTTCCTTTATAAAGGCAACACGTACTACAAAGTAAGTGTGTTGTGTCATATAAAACGTGGTCAACTTAGTGTTTTTAGCACTGTTATTAGTGATTTTTAAAATTTGAGTCAGTACTCGCTCGATGCTTTTTTCAGTGCTTTTTAAAATTGTTCAGTACCGCCAAATGATATTTTGTGATTTTTCCAAATTTTTATCCAGTTTTTAGTTGGATTGGACCGTTATCTGTATTACAAAATAGCTTCAGATCTTAAAGTAGATAAAATTTTATTATCTATTTTAAAATTGAGAAAATATGTATACAATTTTTATTTATAGAACTAATGTAGTTCGATTATGACAAATATAATAAAAACAACATTTCAGTGCTTGTTTGGAAAAATTTCGCTTTTTTGTGAAGTTTCAGTGCTTTTTTAAAATCGAAAGTTGACAACGCTGGTCATATAAGCGAGAGAGAGAAATAGTGAGCAATAAAACGTAAATAATGAGAATTTCGTGTTTTATAAGAAAAAAAAAAACACAAATTTAACGCTATTGTTATCTTTTGTTATTGGTGTTTTTAAGTTCACACTGTCTCCACATTTTTCTGATAAGCAATAATATTATTACTCATCCGAGAATTGAATTAAAGGAAAGTATTGTGGAAATTATGTTAGTATTGGATAAATTTCATAATTTTGTATTAAAGGCCTACCGTTCTCAGTAATAATTTAAGATTTATTATTTATAATTGGGTAAGTGTATATATGTACCTATCACAATGACCACAATATGTACATATGTAGTAAAACTTTGGGTTTGTGATAAATATAATACGTAAAAACTGTCATTACACAAATAAAAAAGCAAGGGCGAATTTGAATACACTATATGAAATTACTAGAATAGACAAATATGAATATTAAAGTTCATAAAATCGACTTTCGTATGATCGAATCAAAATATCGATTTTTTTTGTTGAAAAAAACTCCAAAACAGTCGGACAATACATTTTTTTTTTTTTTTTTTTTTTGATAAGTAGTAAAAATATGCCGTAGGAAAAAAGTCTAAAATAGTTGAAAGGTCGAAAAATCTACTATTCGATATATTGTTTCTAATATAATATCATTATACTATTATGTACTTCGAAACATAATAAATACCTATTGCTTAGTACGTTAAAAATATAAAGAGAATTTATAATTTTATATTTATAGTTTTTGGAATAATATAAATTTTAATGTCATTGTTAAATAAGTCAATTGTTCATTACTTAGTGCTATTTAAAAAAAAAAAGAAAAGAAAACAAAACAAAATATTCAATGTGTTTGCTGACCGCTGTAGTTAAGAAGTTTTTGGCAACTTTTTTTTTCGCGTGTACACTAAGTATGACTAAAGTAAGATTACGACGTTCTCTAATGTACAAATACACTTATGTCTGTAATATATACGAGTATAAGTTTATTATTACTTATTGTTATTGTCGTATTCCTTTAGATTGAACTGGAGTGTTTTTTTTTTTCGTTAATGTTATACTTGTTGAAACACTCATTTTCTAATCAGTCAGTTGTTCTTTAAACGTGATGAATATAGGTTCATTTGAAATGTAAAAAAAAATACTTAAAATATTGTACTAAAAATTAAAACAAACCTAACCTACACTTACATTACGGTGTATATGTTTTGCTAAAATCTCTAATTCTCAATAAGGAAAACCTAAATACTAAAATATTGTGTTAAGAAAAATAAATAAATAAATAAAATTACGGATATAACCGATACATAATGTATGATAATACAAGTGTCGTTAAACGACGCACACCCGTGTCAGTGTCATTAACCTGTGAAAATAGCGACAAATTCTCATGTTTCTGCTGTAATCAAAGTGAACAATTGTTTGGTCATCACCAGCAACACCGTAAATCATGGTATCAAATTTAATTATAGCAGATAATTTATTTATTTTTTTAGTTTAAGCGTTTTAATTGTATACGATCGTTTTAACAGAACAACGAAAAAAATCAACATTTTTTATTTGAAACTATGTCGACAAAATACAATTTGTTAGTGTAAATAATACTAATAATATCTTAATACAAATTATAAAATCTACCATGTATTTTACAATAGATAGAAAAAAAAAACAATTGCTGACTATTTTACATTATCATAATTATTTGTAAAATTATTAAGTCATTTATGTTTTTAATAGAGAAACATTAGGCTTGATGAATAAATAACGTAGGTAAAAAAACTCGAGTATGTTTTTCCTGAACTAAACGTTTAAAAGTTATTGCTTTTAAAATATCATTGCTGATTTTATTCTTTTATTTTTCTTATCTTTATTTTTAATAACATATTCGATTTTAGCATTTATTTTCACTGAAAAGCTTATTACACCTTTATGTTAATATTTTCCAAAATAAATTAAAACATCGCTTAATAATATAAAAATATCTACAATATATTTTTTTCTCATAACTCTGCTTTAAGTATACATATATTAAATGAGTCAGTGTGACAAGCAATCGGAAAAGATCCACTTTTTGTTGAGAAAATAAATAAAGCAATAAAAAGATAAAAAAAAAATATATATATAGTGGTATGACCGATTTACTCAGATGGAGAAAGGTTTAAAGTTTATTGGTAATTTTCATTGATTCTTATTAAAAGATTGTTATAATAGAATGATTATAGAGATAGAATTGAAAAAAGTAGTAACAACGTAGGACAATTATTTACGAACATTTTAATAAAAAATAAAAATTGTAAGTGGTTTTTAGCTTAAAGATCACATTAATAATCACTAATAATTTCTAAAATTTCTCAGCTTTTATTTTTTACGAGTTGGTACAAAGTTTTTTTTTTTTTTCTAAGAAATTTTAAGGCTGAAGTTACAAGTCAAGAACGACCTATCACAATTTGCATGTAATTAGTAAATACCAGGGATAGAAAACAAAACAATTTTTCAATAATATATTCAAATAGAACAATTCATTCAATAGCAATTTAATGAAGATCAATCCTCAATATTGTTTCTACAAGTAAAGCTCCTTAGCCGTACATTGGTATTTATTAAAATTAAAATTGAAAAGTAAGATCTGATTTCATGTCATTACACCAAAAAAGCTATTGAATGGTATCAAACAAATTTAAAAACAATAAAGTAAATCCAAAAATTTTTTCACTTATTTATTATTAGTATTTAAACAAAAAGGAAAATCGGAAGAAAATTGTAGAACCTATGACGTTTTAAAAATGTGTACAATTCGTAAAAATCTTGTTATTTTAATTTTATATGACTTTTTCCATTATTTATGATGCATGAAGTTTTTACGAGTTTCCCCAAATTAATTAAAAATTATGATTCTTAATAAAGTGATATAACTTCCAAATAAAAGAAGAAAAAAATAAAAAATTGTATTTGATTCTTAAATATACAACATATTATTTAAATAATTACTAATCATAAAATAAATTACATCCGTGTACTCATTTGTGCTACCCACTGTATACTACATAAGGCTATTCGTACAAACCTTAAAATTTAAAACATAAAATTCTTAATTAAAATCTAGTGTTCGACGAAGCGTTCGTGTTCGGCTACAACTTAACAGCTATACACTTCTATAATAATACCGATTCTTGAATATGTTTCCATTATATAGCATCGTTTCTACAGTTTCCACTCCGAGGAAATCGAACCGGTCCAAAAACAATTTTTATTATTTTGTCTACGTGTCCTGGGATGTAAGCCTTACCTTCATTTATCATCTTATAAGAGTCGTCTGGCTCTTGTTAGGCTTCCTACGCTTCAAAGTTACATTTCTTCCCAAATTATAAATGGCAACTAATACTCTGGATTTCTTTTACTAAAAAGCAATGTAAATACTCCTCATTATTAAATACTTTCGCTCTAATAACGAAAATTCTTATCCATTTCTTATCCATTGTGTTGAATTCAATCAACTATATCATATTATCGACTTTAATAATAATTTAGTTATTATTAACAAAGACATAATTTATATTATCTTTACTATTTATTTAATTTTATAATTATGCTTAATAGTCTGTAAGAATTATATTTCCACAGACTAAAGTGATCGTCACGTTTTTTTTCAACCGGTTTTACTAGTCAATATGCTGTCGGTTTTTTTCTTTGTTGCCAGCCTTTGGCTGGGCTTATGGACTTTCTCCTCTGGATATGCCGAACACCGACTTCGTTAAATAAGCTTTTTTGAATATGAGAAAATGTTTTTAAATCCGCTATTTTTATACAAAATTTCAATTTTCTTCCCAAGTTAATATGGTCGTGTAATGTATTATTAAAAGGTATTTTCAATGCTTTTCAATGACAGACAGTTATTAACAAAGACAGATGAATATATTAAAATTTTACAGGGCTATATCTCGTAAACCGAGAAAGAGCAAAACAAATGTACATCACTATAATCTCAAGTAAAAGTACTCTTGAATCAGTATTAAAATTATTATAAAAAATATACTTCCGGTGATCTTGAGTTTTTTCGCTTTTTTATGTATTTAAAAAGTTCCAACTATAGACGCTACAATTGAGACAATTTCCTATAATTTAGTAGGCGTTTCCAAAAATAATTGTATTTATTAAATTTTTACTTGAATAATGTAATATTTATTGATTTTTCTTTTTAAGAAATGTAGTTTTTTTTTATAGAAATATTGTAATTTCAAAAATACAACCGGTTTTTTCAAAATACGTATTATTCGAACTATTCGAAAACAGGTCGAATAATCGATCACCCTACCATAGACCCAAAATTAATAAATAAATAAAAACTACTACCATGTATTTATTAATAACTGGTACTGGTTCGGGCTGAAAACGTGCGTGAATTTGGACCCTATTCAAATATTAATCAGTAAAGAAAACTTTTCGGAAAGATATCCGACAGAAAGATTTCCAATAGAAAAAATATAAGAAGATATATTAGTATATTACAACAGTCTTCTTTTTTTTTTTCTTGAGATCCCCGAAAATTTATTTCAACAGTCATACGCAAATATGTAATTCAAAAGTTAAATTTAATATCTTTTAAGGCACTCAGAACTCATAACTCATGAAAATATGTTTTTCATTTTAACGGGTATATGAAACAATATTTTAAATAAATTCTCATAAGATAAATGAAATTAAAAATAAAATCGAAAAATTGAAGTCAATTTGTAAAACTACTTTTGTTTATAAGTACACATACAAATACAAATTTTGAAAGAATATGAACTAGTATTCATCCGCTTATCCCATAGAAAAACTATAAAACAAATTAATAAAATTAGAAAACATTTTTAGGAAGGCGACATCATGGGGAGTGTATTAAATAATAATAATAATGTGTTTATTTGTGAAACATACTTACATGTACACATAACTATGTATATGTAAGTATTTACAAATAACATACATACAATATTAATGTAATAGTAATAGAATTTCTAAGGAATGTAATTTTACACATTAGTTTATAATGTAAAATCCATTTTATCATTCGAAATGACATAAATTATGAACAATTGAAAACGTTTTTACGTCATCTTTAAAAGCAGCATTATGAAAGAAGACAGGAAGTTTTAATATACTCATACTCGTCCTCAAATATATGAAGTTTCCTTATTTATAGTCTATAAAATATTTGATGTACAATTATTGTTTAACAGGCAACTTTGAGTTTAAAATATTATACAACATATAATCATTATATATGGAATAATTTCAGTTCGTTAGTGAAAGTTATTTAGTCTCAAGTCTTGTGCAAATAAAATAAAAATTTCTTTGTACAACAACTCAATATTTATAAATACCTTGACATATATCTCTTTTGCGAATAAGCGTGTCATTATTATTAGTCCCTTTGTTAATACACATATATAAATAAATATTTGTTTAAATATTATTAAATATAATGTTTGTAGAAATAGAATTTATGAAATGCTATAGATGGCTCTACTTGAAAATGTATTTCTTAAATGAAATTTATGTTAAAGCTACATGCTATTAAAACAATAAACTTGACTACAATATTATTGACTTATGTATCATTTTTTTTTTTTTTCACTACAGGCGTAAGTGGTTACCGCAGATTGGCCGTAAACCAACACAAAACAAAGTGGAAAAAACACCCGAAAAATTATTGGTCAAAAAGTTATCGGAAAAGAATTTCAAGGTATAAACAAGTTTCTGTTTGTTTTTGTATAAAAAAATAAATATTATTATAAAATTATTCTTACAGTTACCACCTAAACAATTAGACGATCCCAATACATCACAGTTGACATCAGCTAATACAACATCACAACTTAATATATCACAACAGGATTATGAAGCAGAAGAGGAGGTGGGACTAGAATTGCCGCCACCGATGAAACCTATACAGGAGCCCCATTTAATCTCAAATGGACCGCCAACATTTACAAAAGATCTAAAGGATAATCCATCAGCAATGGTAAGTGTGTAATAGTTGCAGTTAATACACTAAAAGTCAAGGATTACAAGTTTCTGTTGATAAAGCGAAATAGTTGATTTTTTCACAATTTTTAAATATAAATTTTCATTCGAAATTAATATTTTCTGAATTTTATACCAAAACTCTTATTGTCGATTTCACTTTTTAATTGCTAAATTTCAAATGATTCGAAATGGAAAATATCATTAATAATTGCTTTTTTTTCTAAAATCTTATGAAAATTTTAACAGAAAAATTCCAATTTTGAATTATTATTATTTTTTCAATTAACATTTTCTTAATATAAAATAAAATAAAAAAGAAAAAAACATTTTTTGTATTGTATTTCTAAATTATGGTTAAACATTTTTGGAGATATAACTAAGGATTTGTTTCATACATTAACATATAGAGGGGACAATAGCAACTGCTATGTTTAAAAAGTAAAGTAACAATTTTTAAAAAATTAAAGTAAATTTTTAAAAAATTAAAGGTATTAAATTTTTAATTTCAAAAAAAATGTTTTAAATTTTAAAAATATATAATCATCATACCTAAACCTAAACCTATTCCTATACCCTTCACGATAACAACAGATTATCGTGAAGGGTATTAAGAATTGTTCATCACCAATTGGTTTCAGTAATTTATAAAAAAAAAAAATCGATTGAATGTTGTTTTTAATTGATCTTAACGTCTTGGTATATATTGATGTTACATTTATTTTGATTTAACTTAATATACCTTCCAAAATGTGTAGTGAAAGATCGCCCCCCTCTTAAAATATTTGTAGAAACAATACTAGAATAAAATAAACAATATCAAGTATACGCATATCGCTCATTTGCAATAAAAATGTAATAACTCCAAATATGAAAAAAACAACCAAACATTTTAACTTGCACTTCTTAGTCATTTTTGATAACTAAGAAGTGCCATCGAAAAAATCTTAACACACGTTTTTCCTCATAACTTTCTTTGAAAAATATGTCAGTTATTATTTTTAATAACATTCATGTTGATTAGTTGTAGGTTTGATCAAAATTAGTAACGAAAAAAACAAAATGTCCGCTATAAAACTGTTTACTATATTTTTAAATAGTATCGAAAGAATTCGACCACTAAAAAACATAGTTTGTGGAGAAAAAAGTTCCACATGATATTTTGAAGACCAAGAAATTTTAATGCATATTGGAAAAAATTCCAAACACATCTGGTAGAAAAGCCAGTTAGCTCAAACTATTTGGTGCGAAAGTAAATGCTAATGCAGAGTTGAAAACATATAAAGTCCAAAATGTTCAATACTGGAATGGTTCAAAAAAATTTAGAAGCCAAGAATAGGACACGGTAATTTAAATCTTTTTTCACACAAAAGTTCTCATGTTGTAAAAATGCACAACAAATCTTATGTGCTAAAATACTTTTTGCAGCTGTTAAGATAAGTTTAGAACCGAATGGACAAACCGTTTCAAAAAAAGGCTTAAGCAACTATCAAATCTCAAATGAAAGGGTTATCAGAAAAGGTCCACAAGTCCATAAAAAGTGGTTAGGATATTATCAATTAAACATAAAAACAATCAAAATTCTATGATAAACCATTTCCAAGTTTTTTTAATTTTATATATGTTAAGATTTTTTTCGATCGCACTGCTTATTATACAAATTTTGTTATGAAATTAATAAAATTTTATATTTTCTTTCGACATATCAGACCGGGCAAATAAATCTTTTGAAACAATTTTGAACGAAATTTTAATTTTTAACAAAAATTGTAAATTTTAAGTTATGACATTCATCTCTCAACCAAGTTTTATTATGTGTGCGTGTGTGTGTGTGTGTGTGTGTGTGTAAAATGAACAACAGTAAGGCTGGGCGATATATTGTGTGCTATTATATCCATAATACATATACTCAAAATAAATTTGTTAATAAAAGAACAGAAACTGCAGAAAACTTTTTATACTCATATAAAACGCTTCACTTCATTTCACTGTTGTTTTGTTTGATTTTGTTAAGTTGAAATGTGTACAAAATAAGTAAATGCTTTGTGTATACGTAAACAAGTACCAACTGCGAAAAGAAAAAGAAACACCCAAAGCTCTTATCTAAATAACAAATTAATTTCTTTAAAATTTTGTTTATTCATAAATGTTGTGAATTTTTTTTTCCCTAATTTCTGAATTGTAGATAAATAAATAATGAGTTTTTTTCGCTTCGAGTGTTATTGGCAAATTTAAGAACTTCCGTAAATTTTAGTAGTTTGAATACATTTTCATTATTCAATTGTATTCAGTTAATTATTAGCTGTTGTTGTTTTGTACTGTATTACATAAAGGAAAACAAAATTAATCTAACCAAGTATGTATTTGTGCTCTCTAAAGTCTGGATATCGATTGTAAGAAATAAGATTTAAAAGAATTAATTTTCCCCTTTTTGGAAATAAAATGTTAAAGAAAATAAAATTTTAATAATCCCTAGGGAAAGATCTATTATATGCTACGTAAATATAATGAAATTACAAAAAAAAAAAAAAAGAAATCAATATCTGCATATAAATGTAAATTAATTTTAAGAAAGAAATTAACGTTATTTTTATTTTTACTTATTCTTACCTAATTCACTTATATTCAAAATATTTCATTTATTTTTTTATCTATTTAGGCCAGTACCGGCAAAATGGATGGTCTCTCAGAAATCGAACAAATTGTGAAAGAAAAAACGGTAAAAAGAAAAAAAACATTCATCTTAATATAAAATGTTTAATTAACAAAACCTTTTAAATTTCCTTTAGGAAAAACATGAAGAAAAATCCAAAATTTTCAGTGAAAGCAATGTCCGTAATGCTAGTAGTGTTGGAGCTGGTGGCAATAGCAGTAGTAGCAGCTGTAGTGGAGGCGTTGCTGGTGGCATTAATACAACGGAAACTGCTGACTTTGCTTATCCAAACAGTGAGAGCGGTGTCAATAAGGCAGAAAATAATGGCGAAGTAAATTCTAATTTTTAAAATAATATTTTAAAAATAATCATTCTTACAAAATACCTCTATAAAAATCACATATACACAGAACACACA
Organism: Phormia regina; assembly: GCA_001735545.1. Taxonomy (NCBI): domain Eukaryota; kingdom Metazoa; phylum Arthropoda; class Insecta; order Diptera; family Calliphoridae; genus Phormia; species Phormia regina. The sequence goes on from MINK01171913.1 coordinate 53,322, forward strand.
TAACGAAGCCAGTGATATTGAATCTGTACAAAAGCACAGATTTCCGGCTCTAGCCGAACTATTATCGACAGAGGAAATGTACATAAAGGATTTGGGCGACATTGTCAATGGGTAAGAAAAGAAAAAAGTAACTAGAATGAATCATATTATTAAATAAATTATTATTTAGGTACATAGCGGAATTAAGGAACGTGAATAGTGAGATTCCATTGCCAAATGATTTAAAGGGACCTAAAGGACAAATAGTTTTTGCTAATATTGAAGCCATTTACGAATGGCACAGAGAGTAAGTTTTACAGTTTGTTTACATCACCATAAAGAATGTTTTATTAATTTGTCCAAATACATAATAATCATTACTATTTATTTCTTAGTTATTTCTTAAAAGCCTTAATACAAAGTCAAAAAACTCCTGCAGAATTGGGATCAATGATCAAACGTTATGGCAACAAATTTCAAATGTACATCACTTATTGCAATAACAAACCAAAGTCGGAGCATATTGTTACCGAACATGCTCAATACTTTGATTTAGTGCGACAGAAATTGCATCATCGTTTGGATGTAAGTTATTCAATACAATTAGAATGATTGTTAAATATTAATAATCTCTTTAATTTTTTTTTTAATTAAAACAGTTGAGTGATTTGTTAATAAAACCAGTACAAAGATTAACAAAATATGTTTTACTGCTACAAACCATAACTAAACAAATTGAACAGGCCGGCCTGGTGGAAGATGTACCCATAATGAAAGAAGCCTGTAATGTTATGAATGTAAGTATTATATACATTAGCTAAAATTAATATATTTTTTAATATATATATATATAATTTTATTTCATCAGGCCATTTGTAAAGATGTTAATGATATTATGGTCCTACGTCGCCTTAAGAATTTTGATGGCAATATAACTGCCCAAGGAAAATTGCTATTGCATGGTCCATTAACTTGCATTGAGAATGGCAAAAATACCGCGGAGGGTAAAATGCGTGAATTGCACGTTTTTCTTTTTGAACAGGGCATTTTCTTCACTGAAAGACATAATTCTAAAATCCAATTTTCCAGCCCAACCTACATTTATCGATCACACATTCAGGTGAGTTTTTAAATTAAACATTAAAATAAAATTTTGTATATCCTTTGAAATTTTTAGAATATTTGTTTTTATTTGATATCAGTCAACTTTCTATCAGTTGAACTGATACTGAATAAAAATAAATTTTAAATTTAAATAGTGCTTGACAAATAATTTGCAAATTGATCATATTATAGAAAATATTCTCAAAGTTATTTTCCGGTGTTTTTTTTTTTTTTTTTTTTTTTTTTTTTTTTTTTTTTTTTTTCTTCCCATACGTTTTTTTCGCTTTCTATTATCATAGTCACCCGTAGTTGTACATGTAGAAAGTACTTTTTTAAAAGAGCAGAACTCGCATTTAGATATGCAAAATAGTTTTACTGCTTCTCTTGGCTTTAATTCGTGTGGCATTAAATTTGGATAAATTCAAGTGCGAGTTTGGAAGCATTTCTTAGCACAAATCTTGATCGAGAAAATCTTTCTTCATCTTTAAACATTTACTGATGAGTGAGATGCTTTTTGTCATAAACATCTATATTTTGTGAAAAGCATTCATCTTTTTAAACAAAACAGATAAACAGAAACCTGTACCCATTTTTATTAAATTAAAAATTTTCAAAAAAGTACACATTTTAAGAAATATTATAATTTTCTCCAAAAAGTATGGATTTTCTAAAAAAATATATATTAATTGCCACAAAAGCACTAATTAAAATAAAGTAAAGAAAGAAATAAATAAAGAAAATATCAAATTCCAATCATAAAGATCAAAACTAAAGGTATGTTTAGACTAGTCAAATATATGAGCAAAATAACGTGACTACAATATTTTCCAACTTCTCTTTTTTAACGGGAGGACAAATAATCATACATCATACATCTTTCCGAATATTGCTTAATGCTCTTTTCTCTTAAAAATTATAATTTAAAAAAAATGTAAAAAAGAAGAAAAAAAATTGTGTTATATCCGGATTAAAAAAAAATCCATTGGAAGATAAAAAAAGTATTATTTTTTAAAATTTCACTCAGAAACTAATTCAATCGATAAAAGTAATTAATTTAAAATTAATATTTATCTAAAATAAGCAAAAAAAACGGGGCAGATACGAATCATAAGAAATTTATATTTCCTTTTTATTTTAGTTTTGAGATTTTTATTATCTAGAATTAATTTTTTTTATTACAATTCTTTTCATCTCTTTCCAGGTAAATAAAATGCAATTGGATGAGTGGCCCAACAATCGTTTTCTACTCAAATCTACAGATCCTAATCGTCCGGACTTAAATATGATTTGTTATGCCGCCACTATTGATTCACATCGTGAATGGCTTGACACCATACGGAAACAATTGCAATTTCAAAATGATTTTCTCAACGCCTTAATACGACCTATCGCCTATCAGCAACAACAGCAGCAACAACAAACAAAACACAATCATAGCGAACTTAAACATGAACATAGTCGAGAGCAGCTATAGCCAGATTTAAATAAAATAAATACAAAATGATGGTAAAAACCACAATAGGAATTAGAATTCCTCTTTTTAATTATTATTTCAAATTCCGGTGTCCTGGTATCTTAAAAACAAAGAAAAAGGAGACAAAATACAAAATTATTTAAATACACATACATCACTATACATACATCTATATAACTTGCAAACATTATTATGTGTGTGCTCAGTTATGTTTTACTCAGTTAATGTGAATCAATCTATAAATTAAGAAAAGATAACAATATATATTTTTAGCAAAAATAAAATGTAATATATTTATATATATATATATAAACATTTAAATTTAATTCAGATATATCTGATGAGATCAGTACAGCAACAGCAGCGCACTATGAAATGATTGTGTTTATTTCATTAAAAAAAAAAAATCTGTTTCAGTTCTTTTGTGTATGTTTTTTTTTTTTTTTTAATATTTCAAACTCTAAAGATATTACGTCATCACAATGGTAATAGAAGAAAAGTATTATTTCTGCAATGCAAAACGAAATTAATTTAATTTTTTTGTTTATCTTATTCCTTTAACAAAACGCCAGTCATAACCATAAGAAACTTTATTTTATTTTTTTATAAATGTCTTTTTTGTCAGTAATATACAAACAAACACATACTACGAGAACAAAAGTATCTAAACATATTTTTAGTTTGTTTTGCACACTAAATTAATGTTTTATTACTTTTTAAAATTTGCATAAAAAATAAAAAAAAAAAAATCGACCAATTATTATGATTATTCAAAGCAATTTATGTTTACAAACTTTTATTTATAGTTAGAAATATACATATTAATTTTTTCCATAAATATTTTTTTAATAATTAACTTTATTTTAGGAATATGTCTAAGTGCTGTTTGAGTGATTCTAAGTAATAAGTATTTTCATATTAAAAACAAAAATTACATCTAACTACCTTTATACAAAAAACAAAAAAACAAAAAAAAAAATAAGTGTATAATTTTTTATTTATTTATATTTTTAATTTTTAATTATTTCATTTTTTATTTTATTTTTTTTTTTTTTTAAATATACATACTTCATACTCATATTAAAACGAAAAAGAAAGTAAATAAAAATAAATTCATACAATTATGTAATAAAACATATTAAAAAATTACAATTAAACAAAACCCAAGAAAATAAGTTTAAATAGTGTTTAGAACTCAAAAACACAATAAATATGTTAAAAATGATGGAATAATAAATAAACATTTGAAAAATAAAAATATTCATTCATTAAATTTGTTTCATTATTTTAATTTTTTATGCGTTTTTTAAATATCGAAAAAAATTGTTTCCTTTAATTAAATCGCACTTAGAAAAAATGTAAATATTATGTTGTGATTAAAAAAACATTTTTTATTTTGTCATTACCATTAGAAAAATACACTCGTTTAACTACATTCTTAGCTACAATACAATAGACAGACAACAACAAAAAGTTACATTACCAATATAAATTAAATATTCAGTGAAATAAAATTAATAAAAATTATTATATTTGTGAAATAAACATAGGTACATAGTATTTTTTTTTTTTTTTTTTTTTTTTTTGCGTCGTACTAATAATTAAAAATTAAAGAAAAAAAATTAAAATATTAATATTTTTTCCATACAAATTTCATTAAAGAAAATCCTTAAGAAAAAATTATATAGAAATTTAAATAACTGGGAAACAATTATTTGTATTTAAAGCACAGCTTAACATAACTTTAAATAACAAAAATTCAAATTATAGCTGAAGTTAACCGCATCATTATAAAATTAACAGTGTCCTATGGTGGGATTTTTTTTTTTTTTTTAATAAAAAACAACAATAAAGTACACAAACCTCCTATGTACAGTAGATATGACAAAATCTGCATATATACTTTATAATACAGAAACTTTTGGAGAGATTTATAAAGTTTCTGTAACTATAACTCTAATAAATGGCTAAAAAAAAGAGCTTTTAAATTAAGCGCCTTGTTTTAAATAATAAAGCACAACTTACGGGGCTGTTACAACAATATAAAACTAACCTTCATCATCATCTTAATTCCAAAGAACATAACATGATGTCATAATATTACTCCAAAACCAATTACTTGAATTGTGGAATACTCTCAATATAATCGGCATTTTGGTTCAGCAACAGAATACTGCAACATATTTTTTCTTGCTTTAAATTATTGTTTAATGCTCTTACTATTTTTATATTTTACATTATTTTAATTAATTGCCTTCATTCAACTCCAACAAAATCGATCAATATTAATTTATTAAGCAAATACAAATAGGTTACTTTCGAAAAAAATATGCTACAATTATACTTATTGGATCAAAATAAGAAAACACTTTTCAAACATTAAATTATTATATAAAAACTAAATAAATACAATTATTTATTATTATAGTCGTTTAGAATGTACATAAATAAAAATACATAATAGTTTTATTTCACTATATTAAAAATAATACTCCAAGAAATAATTATGTAAGAATATAAAAATTGAGTTTCAATAAAGAAAAATACAAATTGTCAATTTGTTTTTATTAATTATTTACGATATCATGTAGTGAATTTCTTATTTTATATATATTAATGGGCAGAATGCCCCTGCGTTACATGAGATCTTGAAATTTATTTTCAAGATCTCATGTTTTTTTTTTTTTTTTTTTTTTTTTTTTTTTTTTTTTTTTTTGTAAAGCTTATTTTAATAAAATTAATTAAAGTGCAAAAAACTGCAATATTTTCGCTATTATCATCAATTTAATTTAAAATTATATCATATACATTTTTGCTTACACAAAGGTGTGATATATAATTGAGAATGATTTAAAATCAAATCCTATCTCAAACGTTTCAGAACGCTTTGAAAATAACTTGAAAATAACAGCTTTCTCAAGAAAAAGTGGAATTAATTCTCAAATTGAGAAATGCTATTATTATCAAATGAAATTCTTAGAAATAAATATTTTATTTTTAATTTTATTTCTTATTTTATTTGTTAATTCATTTATTAATTTATAGCTTTGAGTATTTATTTCTAAAAATAATATTTTAATATATAATTTGCAAATATTTTTGTATAAAAAAATTAAATAAGAATATGTACTTATTTACAAAAACTGCAAATTTTGGATAATTTTTAAGGGAAAATTATCTCAAAAATTATTTCCAAACATCCTCAAAATACATTTTTTCGACTTTTTGTTAACTTGTTTTAAGATTTATGGTAAGGTAAGAGAGTATAATTTTTCAAATACTTTAAAAGTTATTTTTAGGTTTGATAATGATTTGATAATAACATTTGATGTCAATTTGAGACGTCTTTTTCTCAATTTATATTCAAACTCGAAATTCAAACCTCTATGCACATTTGACACATGTTTGATATCAAATGATAAATCATCATATTTCAAACGTTTGACACCGTATTTTCTGGGTATAAAAACATGGAAAGAAAACATACAAAATTTTTTCCTAATAAAGCAAACAAGTGGTTCAAAGTCTTGTTTAAAAAAGTTACCGCACTCTCAAGTCTTATTGCGTCACTAACACATGACATTCACCACTTGCACATAAAGTTTAACAAGGCAAGCAGTATTTATTAAGTAGCTGCATAACTGTATTTATTTCTTCACTCACACACTGTTTCAAAACATTTGTTTGCAGGTCTCTAGTATAAACTAAAAAACTTCATATACAGGAAACAACAAGAATTTCAAGAATTTTTTGACAAATGAAAAAAATAAATAAAACTTAAACAATTTGTTTAAGTCTTATTGACTTTTGATTCATATAGAAAAGTCTTTTAATATTTAAGAAATTATTCTTAAATATAATGAACTAAAATCAATGAAACTAAATTCTTTTATTAATGTACAAACTTTTTTTCTTTGTACCAGTTATAAAGAGATCGTTGGAAGATCATAATATATTTTATTATTGACAGATATTCATACCACCCAACTACTGTTTAGCTAGACAATTTATAAAGTATTTTTGAACTCGAGTTATTACAGAAAAATTAAGAAAATATTGAAAAAAAAAAACAATAGGCAAATGAGATATTATAAGATAATACCTCATTTCATACAGGATATTATTAATTTATCTATTTAATCTTACAGAATTAATTCCAGTTTAACCTTTATTACCCAATTCACAATATCATTGTTTATAAGTAAGAAATTTATGAATAACATTAATGAATTTAAAGAATTAAAATGTTATAATTAAAAATGCCTGACGTCTATCTAAAACTTGTGCACTAAGATCAAGTCGTACTTTTAAAGATAAATAGATCGAATTTGGAAAAAATTACTATTTTGGTATAACGTCGAAAACTATTGAAATTGTTAATATCATTCCATTATTACACTTAGTCTCCATTCGAATGTTCCGCCAGAATAATTTTTTACCACATTAATGATAGCTCAAATATAAAACACGAAAATTGCTTTAAATTGTATATAAACTACATAAACGTCAGTATTAAGAAGAATACTATGATGAAGATTTAAAAGGAATCAATTTTTAAGTAAAGATATTTAGTTAAAATAAATTTTTAGTGGAAAATCTAATTTTCAGTGAAAAATCTAATCTTCATTAAAAAATCGGATTACAGTTAAAATTTATATTATTAGCGAAAAATTGAGTTTTTGATGATAAATAGTATTATTGTAAAATTTGGTCATGGTGTAATTTTTAAACAAAATAACTTTTAACAATAAACAAGTTTCACATAGCATACATGGGAGCAATTCATTAAATTGACTAATGAATTGCCGATTTCATTATAATTAAATTGTAATGTCTTACATCTTTTCATTTATAATTATTAAAAAATATAATCATTAACATTAAATAATAATTTAATATTATAAATTCATTGTCATTATTAAGCCGAATTTTTCGTACAATTTTAATTACATTTATTTATTATTATTATTTCTTTTTCAAGTAATGGTAATGAAAATTCAACGCCCAATGAAAAATTCCCATGTATGAATCATGATGCAATTATAACAGGTGACAATACAAAAAGCATTATTCTACTATTCGAGAAACAATTTTTTTTTTTTTTGTTCTTTTCGAACGAACAATAAATTTCAATTTAGAATTAAAATTATTCGATCGATTTTAATAAATTATATACTACATAAATGCCTTTTAGACATTATAAATGTAACAAGTTTTATGATGATTGAAAATATTGTCAGGATAAGTCAATTTTCAAACCAATTGTTAATAGATTCTGGGTTAAAGATTTTATACACTTTAAACTCACAGTATTATTAAAAAAAAATATCATTTGTAAAGATTTAATTAAATGGCAAATATTTTTTTAATATAAAAACGTAAGTGAAAGTATTTCTATTATATCTGTTTTTATTAAAAAAATAACATAATAAATAATAATAATTATTTAAAAAAAGTAAATATGGCTTCAATTTTTGGAAGTAAATATGGTCTCATTTTATTGTCTGTTTCTCTAAATCAGAACATAAGTTTCGTTCAAGTTAAAAAAACAAATAATTGTAAAATTTTGTTGTTTTCAATATATTTAGTCGAACGAAGCTTTCGTTCACATTTAGAGAAACAGGAAGTTAATCTTAATGCTCTAAAAACTACACATTTGTGCAACTCTGTAGAATGACGGTGAATAAATAAATG